>JASAND010017978.1:0-12916 GCA_030248195.1 Trissonchulus latispiculum
CCTGAAACACTATGGCACACCTCTAATGCATTCTCGAAACACTTTCACATTATACATACGCAGAATGCGTTCCCACTTGGCTGTGAGTCAGAGCGCCTCATGGCGTACCGTATTGAGCATATGCACACTATATATAATGACTGATCAACATTATATATATGAAGGATAATTTGTAATGAAATCTTTATGCAGTATGTATTTATATAAAAGTAAATCTGCAAATTATTCGTATTATGACATACGCCAATATGAGCCTCGTTGTAGGACAGGCTCATATGTTAAGCGGTTGCAACTTGTTTTCCTTAATTTACAACCTCCCTACGGAACTCATATGTATTTCACAGGCTAGTTTTTGCTTATGTACAACCTGCCTACGAAGACTCATATGTATTTTACATGCGACGAAGGAGCACTTTTTGTTCTTGTATATATCTGCAATGATGACAAGTCTCCTCTTTGCACACAGCAAAAATCAGATCGATCCGGATATTGGTGAGGTCCCCTGAGCCAAATTTGGACCTTCTACTCCGCCCAACCCAAACAGGTGGTACACCTATGGTCAGTGGCGGCGCCAGGGGAGGGCCCGGGGGCCCCGCCCTTTGGGATGTCGGTCCCCCCCTGAAAAATTTTCAGCTGTTTATATGCATAGTTTGACTGTTTTAAGAAATTTTTTAAAAAAATCGGCAAATTTTTGCTAAAAATCGTAAAATTTTTGCTAAAATTTGAGAAATTTTTTGGAAAATGAAGGAAAAAAGGTTGCGGATGTTTGGGTCGGCCCCCCCTTCAAAAAATCCTGGTGCCGCTACTGCCATAGGCACTGGCGGATCCAGGATTTCGTGACGGGGGGGGGCGGTCAAATTTTTTTTGTCGGGGGGTCTGGGGGGCGGAGCCCCAGAAGTTGAAGAAATTTTTTGTTTTTGCAATAAAATCGGTCTTCGGATCTTTAATTCTTTTCATTCTGGAGAACTGAGAAAATTTTTTAAAATTCTTGACATTTTTAGGCAAAAATGGAAATTTTCTGCGAAAAATCGGATGCATATTAAGCTTTCTCTTCATAAAAGCACTAAATATGCGGTTAAAAAGCAGAAAATTCGCGCCGGAGGTGCGAAATTTTTTGGTTTTTTGCCCTTTTTCCTCTTTCTCTCCCTAATTTTTCCTACCTTCGAATCGCGACGGGGGGGGCGGCCCCCCCGCCCCCCCCCTGGATCCGCCCCTGGCCATAGGTATACCTCCTGGAGGGGACCCCTCCCCCAAATTGAAAAGTCTCGACCCCCCCCCCTAGAAATTTTGGGGGCTGACCCCACCCCCAAATGGCCAAATCCCAGACCCATTTTTTGGAGCCAAAAAGTTAGCTAAATTTTGCCCAAAAATGGTCATTTTTTGAAATTTTTTCTCAAATTTTGACTTAAAATTGCTTTAAAACCGCGTATAAACGCCTAAAACTATCAAAACAAGCCTTGTTTTCACGAAAAAAGCGTTAAAATACAGAAAATTTTGCATTTTCTGGCCATTTTTTGGATTTTCTGAGGTCCCAATTTTGGGGGGGGGGGTTGGGGGTACCCCCATCACATTTCACGGGTCGACCACCAAATTTCCAGAGCTTACCCCTCCCCCAACCATAATTTCCGGTGCAAGTACACAGCCACCGCCGACCCACCCTACCCAAAGCTGGCTAACCCCAACCCATTCGGCTACCCCCACCCCCAACGTTTTCTCAAGGTACACCTATATATGTTTTCAACAACGTTTTTTTTCATCTAGACAATGCTTGTTTGCATCGTTTTAGTCATAGGTGCACCACCTGTTTAGGTTGAGGGAATAGAACGTCCAAATTTGGCAAAGTGGAGGACTTTAGGTAGGTAGGACAGGCACAGGACCCCCTGCCTAAACCCAAGGATGTTTAGCTAAAAATGTTCCTTTTTCGATGTATATGTAGCAATGGCAGGAAAAACCGACCCCTTTTTGGGGGAAAACCCCAATTGCCTCCTGGACCAAGGGCTCATTTTATGACATTTTGAAAATGGCACCTACTTTTTGGTCCAACCATGCCAAAATTTTGCAAAAGTTTGGACCGATGTAACTTTTGACTGGGTTGGGCTAGAAAAGTTTTGCAAATGTAAATATGGTGAGAGCTAGGACTTAAACCACGGACTCAGACCTTTGGCGCAATGGACGCTAACCGTAGACTGCGGGTGGAGATCTTTAGTCCAGGCGGCTCTAACCTACCGACTTGCCTCGCCAAGGGGGACAGACAAAGTTGGGGGACGCCAACGGGGCACCTGACAAACGGGGGACGCACACACAAAAATTAAACTCAGTTGTAAACAAGCTCCGGGCGACTCCCAGAGCACTACCTAGCTAGTAAGTGAGATCAAATCTAGTTGAGTAAAATTAGTAAAAATAAATTAAATAGAAGGAAGACAACTGAGCACTTTAATAATACGCAAACAGGGGAAATACAACAGGAAAACCCCTTCTGGGCTACCCAGCCCAGAGGGGGCAAGCAAATACAGTGGGCTACCCACCAAACAAACAGTAACAAGGGATACAAATGGGGAGGGAACCGGCAATTAACGGGAGAAAAAAGGGGGGAATAGCAAAAATTGGGGAAGGGAGGTTAGCTAGTAAAAATAGACCCAGGGGAACTGGGACAACCCCGCAGAGAAGGAAGGGAGAAGGGTGGGGATATAGCCATGGGGTGAAAAAAACCCACCCCCTTTTTGGGGGGAAAAACCCACCCGCCTCCTGGGTCATGGGTTGGAGATATGAGCTCCAAAACATAGCAGCAGGAAGCGCGACTCTTTCTAACCTACAGTACGCGCCAAAATAAATTGCCGATTCACTGACAAATTTTATGGCTGTCGCTGACATTTAGATGACACGTTTTGCTAGCAAAAGGCAAGTTTAACACACAGATTTGTATATATATAATGCCAATATCACTGACTTCAAATCACTTTTGCTAGTGAAACGGCAATTTATTTTGGCGCGTACTGTATGTATGCAAAGATCAAGTCATTTGGTTCACTCCTGCTTATTTTATGACATTTTGAAAATGACAACTACTTTTTGGTTCAACCATCCAAAAATTTTCCAAAAGTTTGGACCGATGTAACTTTTGACTCGGTTGGGCTAGAAAAGTTTTGCAAATATCTGCAATGATGGCAACTCTTCCTCTTTGCACACAGCTAAAATTAGACCGATCCGTTGTACCGTTAGTCTGGCACATTGCCAAACGTGGTGGGGAAAACCCCCCACTTTGGGGGGAAAAACCCACCCAAATTTTTTTCAAAATTTTTTAACAACTCAACACGGAAACAATTAGAGACTATAGCACGGTACTATCGAGCACGCTGCGTCATCCTATGCGGTCAGATTCGGACAATTTTGCTTACCTGGCTAGCTAGGGGCTAAAAACCTTAAAAGTGCCATTTCGCAGCTGGAGGACACAATACAGGTACAATTGTGGATTTTAGCAGCCAATTCTACGTAAAAAACCATTCTCTACACGATAGAATAATAAGTTTTATCAAATTACATCATTTTTAGCATTTTTCAAAAATTGCCCTATGTTTATGTGTTAAACTTTATGAAACCTGGCCAGTTGATGCAGCATTTTCAACGGCACATGAGATCTACAAAAAGCTACTTAGATCGGGTTTTTCGGTTCATGCTAACTAAGGAAAGGGTTGAATTTTACACTGGAAGTGTCAGAATTGCGATAGAACAATTTTTAAGACCTGTGAGGGGTGGGTTTATTTTCCCCCCATTTGGGTTTTACCCCCAATTGGGTTTTTCCCTCGCTACTTTTTGCATTATACCGCTCTAACGGTACAACCTAGAGAAGTGCAAATACATAGGCTTTAAAGAAAGTTCTAAGTACGCCAAGTACGATGGTATTTTAAGTTCTCAGATAACCCTTATAAAAAAAAGTTCCAGCCAAAATCCGAAAATGTGGGTTTTCCCCCATGGCTATAGTTAGGAGTTAAATTCAAACAAAAGGGAAAAGGTTACAAGTTAAATTGGGGATTAGAATAACAGTGATTAGAGGAATTTTGCAAGAAAAAAGATAAGGAAAACTTACAAGTGAATCAGCGGAAATTCGAGAGAGTCCAACTTTAAGGACCGACCGTACGCTAAGGCAGAAGACTCCCAACTGAAGAAAAGGTGACGTAATCATTCAAGGAGAATTTTGTTATGCGTTGGGAACGGGGGGGTCTATCTTTGCTAATCCAAAATAATTACAATGTTAAATTTACGCTCGCAATTTTGAGAATTAAAGGTTTTTACACGACTTTTGAAATATGAGCATAAACTTAGCACTGCACATTATTTAAAGGAGGTTTTTACACACAAAACGATACAAAATTATCGGGCTTCCCAACAATTATAACAACATAATATTCAAGGGGAATTTGGGGATTTTTAGGGAGTTTTAGGGAAAAACTACGAAAGTTAAAGTTTAAAAGGTACTTGGAAAGGGGGTGATAGCGGGGACACTATTACCCACATTACACAAATATATATCTGCAATGATGACAAGTCTCCTCTTTGCACACAGCAAAAATTAGATCGATCCGATGCACCGTTAGTCTGGCACATTGCCCCCCCCCATTTGGGTTTCCCCCCCATTGGGTTTTCCCCCGCTACCTTTTGCATTATATATATATATATATATATATATATATATATATATATATATATATATATATATATATATCCGTCCTAACCAGGGTTTTTTGGTCGCGGACTAGTGTGCATTTTTTGTGCATTTTAAAAAATAGTGTGCATTTTGGAAAAAATGTGTGCATTTTTTAAAAATTGCTTATTTTGAACTAGAACGTGCATTTTTGGTCGATTTTTGTGTTTGTTCTACGTATTTTTAGCTTAAACTGCAATCCCACGCTTTGCCTGACGAGCCCCCAGAAGTTGAGAATTTTTTGGAATTTTAGACATCAAAGGAATTTTTTCTGAACAATTTCGTACCATTTTAACAGCTTAATAAACGGCAATGAGAGCTAAAGTCTGACCAAAAAATGTAGGGAGCGAAATTGTTTTGTTTATACTGAACTACCGGTACATTTTTGCTGCACCAATGTATATATTTTCTGAACCGCCATGACAATAACTTTCTTTTGGTTGAAAAAAATTTTTTTAAAAATTAAAATTCATCAAAAATGCCGATTTTTTAAGTTTTGAAAGATCAGTAAAAAAGCCAGGAATTACCTAATTGGACAATTAGCCCATGTCCCTAACATATTGAATCCCGAATATCAGCTGATTTCGTCAAAAATTGCGATAGCTATTCGATTTTTTCGATTTTCAAAATCCTTTGATCTTCTTTTTCAACTTTGACTGGCTCTATATTGGCTTCAGGACTCACTCAATGCAAAAACTTTTTAATTGGGTTTTCAGGACCGCTTACGTGTCAGCTTTTCATATGATATATGTGGTTTTTCAAAATTTGAAAATCTATTTTTTCGAAAAATACTTTGACCCAAAAATTTCGACAATGCAAATCCTAAGTAAAAGTGGGTAAAAATAATATTACCATAAAGTTTAATCTGAAATGAATCCAACGATAGTAAAGTTTTCGTGGCTACGACTTATATTGCATCCTCAACGAATTTTTAAACAATTTCGCTTTTTAGCCGGTTTTTGGCTAGTTTACACTATTTGCGGCAAATCAATGCACAATATAGCGCAACTTGTCAGAAATCAGCTGAAATAGGAAATTCTTTAAAAATTCATTGCTGGGACAATTTTGCCGTAGCCAAAAAAACTTTATATAGTTGGATTCAGCTCAGATTTTACTTTATGATAATGTTATTTTCCCCCACTATTGCTGGACTTGCATGTCTAAATTTTGGGTCAAAAAGTGGTATTTTTCGAAAAAATCGATTTTCAAATTTTGAAAAACCACATATATCACATGAAAGCGGACACCTAAGCGGTCCTGAAAATCCAATTAAAAAATTTTTGCATTGAGTGAGTCGCGAGTAATGGCCAGTCAAAGTTGGAAAAGCGGCAAAGATCAAAGGATTTTGAAAATCGAAAAAATTGAATAACTATCGCAATTTTTGACGAAATAAGCTTATATTCGGGATTCAATATGTTTGGGACATGGGCTAATTTTCCACCGAACGGCTAGTTCCTGGCTTCTACTGATCTTTCAAAACCTAAAAAATCGGCTTCTTTTGATGAATTTTAATTTTTTAAAAAAATTTTTTCAACCAAAAGAAAGTTCATGCCATGACGGTTCAGAAAATATATACATTGCTGCAGCAAAAATGTACCGGTAGTTCAGTATAAACAAAACAATTTCGCTCCCTACATTTTTTGGTCAGACTTTAGTATTGTACTCTTCGTACCGTTGTAGAGAATAGGAAGAAAATGTGAAGAAATACTTTAAAAGAAATTGGCTTAATCCAGCTTTTATTTTTGACGATGAAGGAACACACAGTATAATGTATAAATATACGTATATACAACCTAAAGCAAAAATATTTCAAAAATTAGTGGCTTTAGTAAAGAAGAATAGAACAAAGTAAGGTCGTTGCGACGTTGTCAGGATCGATCGAAAAATAGTAAGAAGAAGCGGGGGTCTGGGGGCGGCAGCCCCCAGCTAAAAGCTAGAGCTTTTTTTTCAAAATTTAAAGCATTTTGGAAATTTTTTAGAGCATTTTGCAGTTAGCTGAAGCAAAATTTGACTGTGCATTTATGTGTGCATTTTTAAATTCGAGTGTGCATTTTGGAAAAAAGTGTGCATATGCACAATAAAATGCACAAAAAAACCCCTGGTCCTAACGGTACAACATAGAGAAGTGCAAATGGGCTTAAAAGAAAGATCTAAGTACGCCAAGTAGTACGATGGTATATATATATATATAAAGTTCTCATCTAGCCCTTATAATAAAAAAGTTCCAGCCCAAATCCGAAAATGTGGGTCCCCCCCATGGCCAGTCTATTAAATTTATACTCAAATGCTTCTGTCACTCACTAGTTCTGGTATCCGAAAATAGGGCTTGAAAACATAGGTGTACCACCTGTTTGGGTTGGGGGGAGTAGAAGATCCAAAATTGGCTCGGGGGACCCCATGACTTCAACGGGGGCTGGTGACCTAAAAATTGCATTTCGTAAGGTAAAACAACGTTTACCCGTATTTACGCGTTATTATAAATATTTTCCAACCATTTTGGGAGTGAAAGTTTGGACTAGGCACTATTACCCCATGTGACCCATGGTCACGTAACCCTGGTCATACCTTACCTAATCCTACTAGAACCAACTATGGCAAACAAAACATCTTTAAAGTTGGCGGTAGTAGTTCACTAGAGCGTGGAATCAATATTTACCATCTGGTTTTGAGTCCTTGTAAGTGAATTTTGAGATCTATGTAAGTATGCCATTACGGTCGGATGACTGGAACGGAACCTGCTGGTCTGACGAGTTTTGGTCTTCCGGAAATGTCAACATAAAAAAGAGTGCCTCAAATGTAGTTAAAATGAAGTAAAATAAGTTTACTGATTGTTTTTACAGTTCATATGTATAGTCAATCGGGAAAAAAGCCACGTCAAAATTTCGGGGAAAAAAAGCCACGACCGCCGTGGCCTATCGGGTGAAGCTATTGCAGTAATATTTGGCGTGTAGAATGACGACCTCAATACAAGCCCACACGTCGATTTTTAGCTTTCTGGCTTTCTTCTATAGTCAACAGCAGGGGCGACATTTTTTGGAAAACTTTGTTCCTGAAATGGCGGGAAAACGGTAATTTTTGAAAAATTCATAACTTTAGTGTCAATAGAGCTATCTGAGTAATTTCTACTGCAATCACGTGGGAACATGTCTGGCTTTGTTCTCACACAAATGTCAACAATTCAGGACGTCACGTGGTCTCTGCGCAGGTGTGGCTTTTTATTCCCGATGATTTTGACCCATCGGGAAAAGAAGCCAGTCACTTTCTAGACCTATAGTGAGCAGTTTTCTTGGATTTTTGGGATTATTACTATGTTGAAAATAATCAGCAATTCAAGTTTTACAGAGCAATACTTTTTGCAGGTGGGTAGTCCCTGAAATGAGCGACTTTTGGACTAATATGTCACGCCAGTCGTTCTGACCGCTACACGCTGCATTTCAACCTTAAACTGGCACATAGGGTTGTTAATTTACATGTAAAAAAGTAATTAATTTTTTACACCTGTTTTTTAACAGTGTAAAAAAGTGTTAAAAAGTGTAAAAATGTGTTAATAAGTGTAAAAAATGTGTAAAAAAAGTTTCGATGCCATATTCATTTCCTATGCACCACAGTAATGGTTGGCGCGTTGTTCAACTGTCAGAAAGGATGAGTTTAAGCACCATGCCAAAGCCACTAAGGCATTTATTTATTTTGATAATTGACCAAGAATTTTGTTAATTGCTCATAATTCCCAGAAACTATTCATGTTTTCTTTTTGCATTTATAAAGTGTCGACAGATTTTAAGCAAAAGAAAAAGATAGAGAGTGCCATTTACATTAATTGCATTAGTATTACCATTGCAATTTCCAAATACTTTTTCTTATTAGTGAGATCGGAAAATCAAGAGCAGTTTCAAATTATTTAATTTCAGAATTTTCAAAAATTTCTTTTTCAACTTTCAAAATTTTCAAATAACGAGAATGTTCGGTTCATAAAAATCTATCAGAGCATTGTCTGGTGTCTTAGATTTCAGAAATTATTTTAGCTGTGAAGTTTTTGATTCTGAAATACTGTTCCATTATGGCTTAGGATTCATTGGGCATTTGTTAAATTTTATTGACTGAGATGTTCACTTATTTAAAGAACCCATCTTGCAGGATTTCTAAATTTTCAATGAAAGGAAACAATCCTCTCAGTAGGTTATATATCTGGCACGAGATTCAATTGCAACTGACTTACAGTCGAGAACTTATCAATCGTAAACTAATTCACAAAAAATCCTCAACATTGTGCAACCACCGTCTTTTCTTTTAATGTAATTTTTTACTTGTTGAAATAAAATACAGGTGATTTCCGCGTACTGAAACAAAATCTGTCTGCAATGTATATACTATATATACTTGAAACACTATTTTTCACAATCAACGGTCTGTGAAAAAGTGTAAAAAATTTATAAAAAGTGTAAAAAATTCCGAAAAGTTGTGTTAAAAAATGTTAAAAATATGTAAAAAATCTAGTGTTAAAAATGTAAAAAAAACGTGGTGTTAAAAAGTGTAAAAAACTGTTAAAAAGTCCGAACTGTAAAAATGTTTTTGAACATTTTTACTTTTTTACAATCTACAACCCTACTGGCACATTTGGCCAAAAAGAGCATAACGAATTGATTGGAAAACACTATTTTGTAGCTAGATTTCGTTTTAGCAAGTTTTTAAAAAATTTGTATGTTTACGTTATATTTGATGACACCTAGCCAGTTTATGCTGCAAACGAAAAAGTTGTTTTTAGTGCTTTACGAAGACAATTTGCGTCGGTAAACAACAAATCTAGGGTAAATAAGCGATGCTGTACATGATGGAACACTCAGAATTGGTCTACGCCTTCAGGATATACTTCGACCAAATTGGCTTTTTTCCCGATGACTGGCTTTTTTCCCGATTTTGGCTTTTTTCCCCCAGGAAATTAATCACAAAGTACTCTCTATTGCTACGGTCCAGAGAAGTCGTTAATACACGAAAATAATCCGTAGGGGTTGCCATTCTTCAAACTACAAGAATTTTCTCATAATCCCAAAAAATGAGTTCTACACGTCCGAAAGTCTGAAAAAATGGCGTTTTTTCCCGAATGACTATATGCGTAGTAGCAGTAATTAGAAAATTTGGACTGTCCTTTATTTTGTGAACTTTTGTCCTTTTTTTGTGAATTCCTTCACAAAATAAGGACACGAAATTTTGCTATTATTTTCTCATCTGCAGGCGGAAGGCCGCGATTTTTGGTGTGAATATAAAGCAAGTCCCGGCCCATGTATACATCAACAATATTCCAACCGGGAGTGAAACCTGAAAGTTTTCAACAAAAAACTGATTTTTGTCCTTTTTTGTGAACCTTGCTATACCACCTGTTTGGGTTGGGGAGGGGAGTAGAAGGTCCAAATTTGGCTCGGGGGACCCCACCAAAATCCGAAATTTGGGGAGAGAGGAGCCCCCTAAACTGTACCAAGTTTTTTTAGCTAAAAATGCTCCTTTTTCGATGTATATACGGTATAATTAACGTACTCAAAAGCTTCTGTCAAGAGTTTTCGTATGCGAAAATAGGGCTAGAAAATTGACAAATTTGTGCTAAAATATTCCCAAATTTGCCCAGATTATGGTTTATAATTGCGTAATTGCCATGAATAACCATGTTTAGCTGTTTATAGCTGATCTATAGCCATTTTTTCGATTTTTTTTCAAAAATTTCCACAAATTGTAAGAAAATGTTTTCAAAAATTTTGCATTTTTTACTTGGTTTGGGTCCAATTTTAGGGGGGGGGGGGTTTGAGCTCGGTTTGGGGGGAGTAGTTGAGGTCGGATAGGGGGGGGGGGGGTTTGGCCTGCCTCTCCGTGGGGGGTCTCACAGGGGGCAAACTGTAGCCTGGTAAACCTATGGACCCCACCAAAATCCGAAATTTGGGGGAAGGACCCCCTAAACTGTACCCAAGTGTTTTTAGCTACAAATGCTCCTTTTTCGATTGTACAGTACATTAAACGTACTCAAAAGCTTTTGTCGATACTTTTCGTACGCCAAAATAGGGCTTGAAAATTGACAAATTTTGCTAAAATATGCCCAAATTAGCACATATTGTGGTTTATATATAATCTGGGTTTATTTTGCTGGGGAGGGGCGGAGGGGCGTCCCCCACTTTTTGGGTTCCCCCTCCCCGCACCTCCCCCCCCCCACTTGGCCCCACTCACCCTGAGGTGCCCAAAGAAATTGCCAAATTTTTAGGATTTTTGGTCAAAATTTTCACCACATCCACATTTTCATCCACACCGGTGTATGTGGAAAACAGGCTATTTATACAGCATTTTTAACATTTTTGGCCCATTTTATCCCCCACTTTTCGACCTCCCCCCACTAGTGGGGGGCGCCCCCCCACTCTCTCCCCCACTTATTTTTGCCTAAAGTAAATCTAATCAAGGGATGAAATTTCGTAATTGCTGCTTATCTGCTTAATTTTAGCACCGTCTTCCGAAATAATTTGTATTTATGCCGGGTGTTTCCAGTTCAAATTCTCCCATGTCTCGCTATGCTGATGCATTCCAGGCTTCCAAAAATTCGTAAGTCATCCATTCACTTCTCTTGTATTAACATATGAAGGTTAACCAGTAATATATATATATACTTAACTTTATATGGGGTTATGTGAACCTGGGGGAACTTCCAGATGTGGAAAAATCAAATATATATACGTACGCACTAGCGTAGCCAGAAAAAAATTTCGGAGGGGGGCAAGCCAAAATTTTTCAGAAATTAGTGCTGAAACGGAACTTGTGGAGGCCGGATTCATGGGCAAGCTGGTGTTTTTGAGGTATTTTCGTGGAAAATTAGCGCCGCAGGCGAATTTTTTTGGAAATATTTATCAGAATTCCTATTTGGTGTTAAAATTTTTTATTCCGCCTCCTTTTTCGGTGGGGGCTTGCCCCCCTCGCCCCCCCCCCTGGCTACGCGCCTGTACGTACGTATATGGATTTTATGGGTACGTATATATTAGAGCCAATTTTTAACGTAGGGCTAAGGCTTAGGCTTCGTATCAGACTTAGGCTTAGAGGCCCTTTCACACGTCAGTATAAAAAACTGGCCAAACAAAATTTTCAAAAAAGGAAAAATTTTGGTAGCAGTCTACTAAGTTTCGTCGGTTCTGAGCTCAGAAATATAATATATCAAATTTATATATTGCATAAAACCGCGTTTCTGGCTCCCTTCCCAGATTCATATGCGGAACCAAGAAGATAACGCCGCAGCTCCAAAGTTTTTTAAAAAATGTTGGTTTTGTTGCAAAATTAACAAAAAGTTATAATTTTTTGCTCCAAAGGGTCGGCGCTGGTTTGAACTTCCGATTCTACGGGGTCGGTTCGGTGGTTTGATCTACGGAGGCCACAATGCTTCCTCTACTCTAACCAGCCCAGCTAAGTATCCATACTTATATAATTGGTCGGTAAATAGGTATATACCACTACGGTGGGAAGGTACCAGGAGTCTGTGCAGAAGGGTCGGCCCCCTCCACGGATTTATATAGTCATCATTTGAGGTGACACTCTCGGCTTCTACTGATGACAATCCGGGAATGAGCACCGGCACTCCCATGTGTCCTGTGGCAGGACGAGTAGTAGATTTTTGGGGGTTCTGGGACAGCTAGCTATGCTAGCTAAGAATTATGCTGTTCACCTGTCCTATCATTTACTTAATTTAATTAGGTAGCTATTATTAACCAGGAATTTTTGCGTAATATTTCACACGATTTTGGTATTATTACATAATACTCCATAAGATTTCGTTATTAATACCTAATATTTCATAATATTTTATTTTTATTAGCTAATATTTCATAAGATTTTGCTAAAATTACGTAATATTTCCTAAGTTTCAATGTTGATTGCATAATGTTCCGTAAATATTCGTAATAATTGCGTAACCTTGTCCCCACCACCTCCTCAAATGTGCCACCTCCCTCCTCAAATGCGCCACCTCCCTCCTCAAATGCCCCACCTCCCTTCTCAATTCCGCCACCCACCTCCTCAAATGCGCCACCTCCCTCCCCTCAAATGCGCCACCTCCCTCCTCAAATGCGCCACCTCCCTCCTCAAATGCGCCACCTCCCTCCTCAAATGCGCCACCTCCCTCCTCAAAAGCGCCACCTCCCTCCTCAAATGCGCCA
The DNA here is from genome assembly GCA_030248195.1 of Trissonchulus latispiculum. Lineage (NCBI taxonomy): Eukaryota > Metazoa > Nematoda > Enoplea > Enoplida > Ironidae > Trissonchulus > Trissonchulus latispiculum. The sequence goes on from JASAND010017978.1 coordinate 12,871, forward strand.
CCTCCCTCCTCAAATGCGCCACCACACTCCTCAAATGCGCCACCTC
>JASAND010017979.1:0-24653 GCA_030248195.1 Trissonchulus latispiculum
TTGTACTTCGTTCAGTTACGTATTGCTCCTTCATTTCCCAGAAACAATTCTCAAATTTTTAGCAAAATTTTTCGATTTTCAGCAAAACTTTGCCGATTTTTAGAAAGAATTCTTAAGAAACACTCAAATTATGCATATAAACAGCTGAAAAATTTCAAGAGGGGGGGGCCCGACACCGGCCCCCAAAAAAAAAACCCAAAGGGGGCCGGGGCCCCCTCCCCCCCCCCTGGCGCCGCCACTGCCCCGACCCAGCCTTTTTTACTAGTGTAAAATTCGAAGATTTGCCCTTGCGCAGATTATGAGCATAGAGTTAGCTAAAAGCAAGTTAAATTGACCGGTCAATAAAAACCAATCATAATCCAATGCCAATTAAACATCACAAAGTTTACTTTTCCGATTAGCACGAACATGGAGAATAGTAGAAAAGTTCAGGTTCATCTATTCTGAGTGTTAGAAGTTCAAAATAAGCAAGTTCATAATTCTGCACACCCCTCAAATTTTAACCTCAAAAGTTCTATAGTTTCCATAGGTTTTAAGATTAGCACTTTTAGCACTAAACAGCACTAACGTAGCACTAAAAAGTTAGCTAACTCCCAACCCCAGCACGAACGAGCACGAAAAGCCGGGTGCAGATGGGGTGCTAAATGAACCTAGCTGGGGGGCGCGTTACCGTTAAAGTTATTCGTCTTACCCTTTTAAAGAGAATTGAACAATTATTTTGGATTTACATCTGTCTCACGTTTAATACTATTGAATAATTTATCTCTAATTTGTTATAAAATATTCTTTGTAACATTAACACTTACAAATTTGTGTGCACTGTTGTTAAGTCCTGGCTATTCCCGCCAAATAATTGGGAAGTTGTAGCGTAATATTATATAATTAGTACTCGTTGTGGTAGGTAGTACCAATTAAAACAAACCAAGTACCAAATAGTACTAATCAGTAGGATTACGCTTATTGACACCATTATAATTTGTACTTCGCAATTTTGATTTGCTCCTATACTTCACCCGCGTAGTTTGAGCCCTAAGGTATAGGGTGCAATGGGGGGGGGTTAGGGAAGGGGGTAGGCGTTTTCGCAGCCAGCCATTTTCCGGCCCCCAGAAATTTTAGGGGCCCCCATTTGACGAGGGTAGTCAGCTCCGAAGGCGCAAAATTGGCAAAAAATTAGGTATTTTTAGGGTGAATTCTGCAAAACTTCAAAAAAATGTCAAATTGCTGGCTTAAAGTGTTTATTATTGCGAGAAATACACGTTATTAACGGTTTTATGGACCTTCTGACTCAATGACCTTATTTTAGACTTAGAAATTGCCAATCAAGTTTTCGAGTTTAAAGCCCGTCCAATGTCAAAATAGCAGTCAAAGTAGCTCTCTCCGACGATGTTGTGCCAACCCGTTCGTAGCCTCCCCCTTAATCAGGAATAAGTCTGACAGAACAGAACCCCAGTTTTCCCAGTAACCTCAAAAGTTCCGTATAAAGAAACCCTGAGTCAATTATTGGCTTGAAAACGTGACCATTCGGGGGCTTACCCACAGACACACCCTTGGCTAAATTACATTATTATTATTATTATTATTATTATTATTTATCATTATTATTATTATTATTATTATTATTATTATTATTATTATTATTAATTATTATTTACTGTTTGTAGAATTATTTTATTAGTACTTTTGATAAATCCGTTATAACGATAAATAAGGACGGATAAAGAGTTATAAAACACAAGCATTTAGGACACACCTAAAGCAAACGAATTAGTTCTTTTTTTTCTAATTCTAATTTATTGTCAGCCAACAAACCAATTCACGAATACTTAGTATCAATAACAAATATAAATTCATGTTCTTCACATCACGTTATTGTCCGACGATGGTCGAGTTGGGCCTTCTGTAGACTGCAGATACTCGACCATGAGCTTAACATTTCCTTTGAAACTAGCCAGAGGCTTTGAACAGTTTTTAGAGGATGAGAATTCCAAAATTCGACACTTCTAACACTAAAATTTTTTTGCGGACGTCTAGCAAAATTGGATTGAACACAGTTTGACAAGGTGTCCTCCGGTTGTTAATAAGTTACTGAAACTGAAAAAATGTCAGGATTTAACTCAATCAAATTATTTACGATTTTATATAACAAAACTATGTCTTTTAAGTCTTTTTAACGCAGGTGACAAGTTTCGTTTTTATTGAGGCACTTTTTTATCTGGAGAACTCGCTATCTTCTACTTCCCAGTCTACTTCAAAAGCACCAACTGCGAAGTTATAAGAAATGTGCAATTATGTCAAACACAACTGACAAGTCGGCGATGCTGTCTCATCTGTTCCAAATTGGTCAGTGAGTGGAACCACTTCTGATAAATGTGCATTTCCTGTCAACACGGATAAACGAAAATCACAAAACCGCATAAAATTCAGCAGTAAAACAGTAGAAGTCCAGTAGGAAAAAGTGTTGGGAAAATCTTACTTAAAATCTGCAAAAACGTTTGCTATCTATTTGTTATTATATAATGATTAGCTAATTAATCAAACTGAGCTTATGCTTAAAAATGGCTTAAGCGTAAGCGTGCAAAAGCACGCTTTATCCCGATTGAGCTAAGCCTAAACTATGCTAATTCTAAAAAGCCGTGGGGGCTGCGTGTATATACTTTCCGGACGGTCAGCGAGGTCATGAAAACAATACTCCCAGACAACGCTGGGATCAGTTGTGTAACACCATGGTCGATCCTCGTTTTCTATGCGGCACTGGTTGTGGTTTCCAAGACGGTACAGTCCATGCTTATGCGGAGACGTAGATCGCCAGTTCGCACATGTCTACGGCCAGATACTGTAGTTGATACTGTTCCTTGGTAAGCATCGTTTTGCTTGCACTCAGACAGGAATGTATTCCAGCACTTTTTTGTCTACGGTATAGCATCTTGGGTCTGTGCCGTCTTCATCTAAAGCACACAAATATCACAACTTGGGGCAAATTGTTTAGCAAAGGCTTGGATATGATTTCAAAGTCTTAGACGCTTTATGATTGCAATAATAATCAGCGATTTTAATAGAATGAAAATGTGAAGCTTCTACTGTATTGTGAGTTGTGACAGTCTACCTCATAAAAAGTTTAATTCAGGATCACGTTAAATTAATTTTAGGTTCTGTGTAGTGAAGTTCGTGTTTGTAAAGGAGTTTGTACAATTAAATCTGGCTACAATGTGCCAGTTTGTCAGATCGATGGTGGCTCATGGAAACCCTGCTTTTATGAACTTGATGCAAATGTTGACAGCATGGACTCGTGTCCGTTGCACGGGAACACAGAAGGCAAGAGTGTTTCTAAACGAACAAACCCATTAAACGTATTTGAATTTCAATTACAAATATTTGTCAAAGCTGTCTTAGTATTCTGGTCCCGCGATAGATACTAACTCCTCAAGTACTCAAACACGAGCTTCAATTACACAGAACCTAAAAATTAATTTAACGTGATCCTGAATTAAACTTTTTATGGAGGCAGACTGTCACAACTCACAATACAGTAGAAGCTTCACATTTTCATTCTATTAAAATCGCTGATTATTATTGCAATCATAAAGCGTGACTTTGAAATCATATCCAAGCCTTTGCTAAACAATTTGCCCCAAGTTGTGATATTTGTGTGCTTTAGATGAAGACGGCACAGACCCAAGATGCTATACCGTAGACAAAAAGTGCTGGAATACATTCCTGCCTGAGTGCAAGCAAAACGATGCTTACCAAGGAACAGTATCAACTACAGTATCTGGCCGGACATGTGCGAACTGGCGATCTACGTCTCCGCATAAGCATGGACTGTACCGTCTTGGAAACCACAACCAGTGCCGCATAGAAAACGAGGATCGACCATGGTGTTACACAACTGATCCCAGCGTTGTCTGGGAGTATTGTTTTCATGACCTCGCTGACTGTCCGGAAAGTATATACACGCAGCCTCCACGGCTTTTTAGAATTAGCATAGTTTAGGCTTAGCTTAATCGGGATAAAGCGTGCTTTTGCACGTCTACGCTTAAGCCATTTTTAAGCATAAGCTCAGTTTGATTAATTAGCTAATCATTATATAATAACAAATAGATAGCAAACGTTTTTGCAGATTTTAAGTAAGATTTTCCAACACTTTTTCCTACTGGACTTCTACTGTTTTACTGCTGAATTTTATGCGGTTTTGTGATTTTCGTTTATCCGTGTTGACAGGAAATGCAATATTTCAGAAGTGGTTCCACTCACTGACCAATTTGGAACAGATGAGACAGCATCGCCGACTTGTCAGTTAGGTAGGACATAATTGCACATTTCTTATAACTTCGCAGTTGGTGCTTTTGAAGTAGACTGGGAAGTAGAAGATAGCGAGTTCTCCAGATAAAAAGTGCCTCAATAAAAACGAAACTTGTCACCTGCGTTAAAAGACTTAAAAGACATAGTTTTGTTATATAAAATCGTAAATAATTTGATTGAGTTAAATCTGACATTTTTTCAGTTTCAGTAACTTATTAACAACCGGAGGACACCTTGTCAAACTGTGTTCAATCCAATCTCGGTTAGACGTCCGCAAAAAAATTTTAGTGTTAGAAGTGTCGAATTTTGGAATTCTCTACCTCTAAAAACTGTTCAAAGTCTTTGGCTAGTTTCAAAGGAAATGTTAAGCTGGTGGTCGAGTATCTGCAGTCTACAATAGGCCCAACTCGACCATCGTCGGACAATAACGTGATGTGAGGAACATGAATTTATATTTGTTATTGATACTAAGTATTCGTGAATTGGTTTGTTGGCTGACAATAAATTAGAATTAGAAAAAAAAGAACTAATTTGCTTGCTTTCTTGCACCTCGGTTTAATCCAAAATATGATCATCAATCCATTGTATTTTAGGTTCTGACGATGCTGCGGACGCATCGTGTCCACTCTATTCGGCTCGATGGCTATGTGTCACGAAATGCAGCGAAACTTGCGGTATTTCAAAGAACATATCATGTGTGGACTGGAGTTGTGAGCAAAATCATCTGCAATCAGATGACAATGAAATTACATTCAAGTGCCACTGTTCAGGGTAAACAGTCATGCTTTCATGTTGCCAACGTCCACACCCACGACATAATGAATAATTTTAGTAATGGCCTCTGCAGATGCACTGCGCATGAGTTCTGTTAACGTGTGTAGAAGTAAAGGTTGGCTAGCTAGTTATCTTATAAGCATTCTATTAGTCAAACCAAGAGTACATAATGATAAGAGTATGACAAGCGTAACATTCTATGCAGCGAAGGCCAAAACTATGCTATGCGCGCTATCGGCTGACCCCCTCCCACACCGCCCCTATATGGGAACGTGGTCCAAACGGGGGTCGCTCACTGCTTTGCATAATTACACGTTGAAATTAATAGCGGTCCAATTTGGGGAGGGGGTTTAAGCGTGTATGTTTAACACTTGCATGTAAAAAACATGCTAAGCGAGTGAGTGACCCCCGTTTGGGACTATGTACCCATATAGGGGCGGTGTGAGAGGGGGTCAATTCGTGGGGGGGTCAGCCGATAGCGCGCATAGCATAGTTTTGGCCTTCACTGCATAGAGTGTTAGGCTTGTCATACTCTTATCATTATGTACTCTTGGTCAAACTTAAAAAACTGCCATAAATACTTGTAGTGTAGTGATATTTAAGCAAAATAATTGTGATATTTCAGCAGTTGCTACACGGATGTGGTGCGGCTCTCCGATGCCAACGAACAGTATAATACGTCATGTACTCCCTTTTCTACGACAACCGTACCAACTACAACAATAATATCTACAACAACAGCGCTAAACCAAGAAAGCACATTTGAAATGACAACTACAGCAGCAGTAGCAGCAACATTGACAAAGATCCCAGTGCACTTAACAACGACGGACTCTAACTCACATACCAGCGTTTTTATAAATACAATCCACACAACAGTGGCATCAGAGTCCGCCTTTACAACAGAACGTTTACAGGAACGAGTATCCCAAGAAAGTATGCATAGTGCTGTACTGTACTAGATTTCGAAGTGTTTTGAAGCAACCATTAATCGTTGCTTAGAGCAAGGAAAACTAATCTAGAAAATGTGAAGACAAAAGAACGGCTATATAGGTATCGAATCTAATATTATCTAATGAAATCTTTAATGAATTGAAGGTTTGTCACATCATAGCTTACCAAATATGCTGTCATCGAGGTTGTAACAGCCCTACTAAAGCATTGTATTAATCAGTCAATATTTTTGTTTCAGCAACAAGTACGCCCCTGTTCACGTCTACTACAACGGACAATTTGTCTTCAACTCTGAATAATTTTGCACTGAAACAAACATGTGCTCCATCTGTGCTACTGGTTTCAATTTTTGTTACGAAAATAATCCTGTCTATTGCACAAAGCTTGTGATTGCTTTGCTTGTTCTCCGCTTTATGTGAGGACCCCTTAGAACAGATGCTGTTTTCTGATGACTCAAGTCTAGTGAATTAAAGAACCACAAACAAAAGAAAGATGTGGACAAGTACTAATAAAATTAGCTAGTAACTTAGTAATTTACATAGTGCTGTGGTATAGAAATAAGTACTGCAAGAGCATGCATACTGTCCGTGTACGGCTTGATCAAATGATATTTTGCCGAAAAACAAATCACATGGTTGATATTTGATTTTTGATTTTTCTTTTTACTGAAAAATTAAAACTCAAAGCGTTGAATTTTGAAATTTTGTAAAATAAACAAAAATCAAAAAATTTTCAAGTCAATATGAAAAGCGGTTAAACAAAACAAGTTAATGCGTTCGTTTCTGTGCAGAAAAACAAAGAAAAAGTAAAACTTTATTTTTTGATTTTGTTTGTGAAACACAGGTCAAATATCAAAAGGCGAACATTAGATTTTTAGTTTCTGCGTTTGAACGTAGACAGTATATAGTTTTCTCATTTTCATTTCATTTCCAAGATGCAACGGTTCCAAAATTCAGGGGTGGAATTCTTTCTACAAAAGGTCCAATTATTCAGACGCGGCCCGAATTCTACCAAATTGTCCAGACCATGACACCAACTTAATTTCAATCCGGGTAACTGGATTTTTGAGAAACTAAGGTCCAATTTTTAATGATTAAAAGTGATGGATCAAAAGGATTAAAGTTAACTAGTTTAATTCTACCATTTTAGTTCGCAGATTAAGCCGGGGCGACTCAACTTTTGCCTAAGTATCTTTTCATGTTTTGCACGAATATAAAGAAAGCATGTGTTTGGGCAAGAAAGTACCGCTGGAGTTACAGCAAAGCTTGTCTATGTTACCTAACATGCCCTATCTATTGTGCCAAACTAAAAATTTTTCATCGAACGAAACAGCTTTGAACATTTTCAAGTGTTTATGCTGGGTGTCGCCAAAATGAGGGGTGGTTGGAAAGGGTTTTAGGACACTGTGGATTATAGCAAGAGTACATAATAACTAAGAATGTGACAAGCGTTGTATTCCACAATTTTAAAACCGTGGTACCTTGGCTGCAAATAAAAATGAGAGAACTATATCCTATCTATGTTCAAATGCAAAAACTAAAAATCTAATGTTCGCCTTTTGATATTTGTGGTGAATGGTGATACCTGTGTTTCACAAACAAAATCAAAAAATAAGCTTTTACTTTTTTATTTTTGTTTTTCTGCACAGGAGCGAAAGCATTAACTTGTTTTGCCACCGCTTTTCATATTAACTTAAAAATTAATTTTTGATCTTTGTTTATTTTACAAAAATTCAGAATTCAACGCTTTGATTTTTGATTTTTCAGTAAAAACAAAAATCAAAAATCAAGTATCAACCGTGTGATTTTTGTTTTTTGATTTTTGTTTTTCACCGAAATATCATTGCCGTGCACAGACTGATTACACACTCAATGAAATTTACCGAAACCAAAATTCAAATAGTGTTCTCCTAAGACCTTCTGCTAAGACTCGTCTGCAAATCCCGTTATTGTGAAAGCTGCGCGTATCCTCTGCATGGCCATTATTATCCTTATAGTACTACATGGTAATACAATAGCGAAACAACCAGATCACTTAGCTAATAGCTTACGTGTTTTCAAATAATTCCAATAAAACACCAAAAATAGCCAATTGTAAAACACGAGTTGACTTTATCTTCCAATTCATATTCTTCTTCTTTATATCAGGTACAGATGATCCTCACTGGGGGTTCCAAATCTTGTATTTACCGTGAAATAAAGTTAGCGAGATCTGATTCTCTATTCGCTCTGATCTCTATTACTCGGAAGGTCAGCACGTCCGTTTATGGAACAGACTTAGGCACTGGATCTCCGAAAGGTAGTGTTCCAAAATCAGAGATTCTCTGCGGCCAACCTTTGATGGGGTCTTCTTCTTGAGTTTGTTTGCGGGTCCGGATTCCAGCAGGTCAGCAAGTGGGGTCAGCAATTGCTTCTAATTGATCAATACTGGATTATGATATCCTTATGGATCTGGTTACTTGACTTCTGGCTTCAAGGAGAAACTTGCTTTAATTGATCATGTTGTGTCTCCTGAGGTTGACAGTTGGTTGGCAAACGCGCCGTAATTGAAAGCAATCGTGCCTGTATATACTTGCATGAAGACTCAGTGACTAGCACGCAAATTATTTAATGAAATTAATACAATTTCAATTATTAGAATTCTACAGACTCAACACTTGATACTACAATTTATACGATTCAGCTACAAATATAATGCAGTACAGTACAGAGGTTGCTGTTCCAGAGTTGCCAGATACTGTTTTAGTTTATTACTAATATTATCCTACTTTAGGATAATATTACCCAATTGATTAGATTATAGGGACAAGGTCGACACTATTCTATTACACTGTCTCCAACTCTCTACGGCTTACTGTCATTTATATGCTTTAGGTTTGTCCTAAATGCTTGTGTTTTATAACTCTTTATCCGTCCTTATTTATCGTTATAACGGATTTATCAAAAGTACTAATAAAATAATTCTACAAAACAGTAAATAATAATAATAATAATAATAATAATAATAATAATAATAATATAATTTAGCCAAGGGTGTGTCTGTGGGTAAGCCCCCGAATGGTCACTGCTTTCGCTCCAACACACGACTCAGGGTTGCTATACGGAAAACTTTTGAGGTTACTGGGAAAACTGGGGGGGGGGGGTTCCTGGTTCTGTCATACTTAGTCCTGATTAAGGGGGAGGCTACGAACGGGTTGGCACAACATCGTCGGAGAGAGCTACTTTGACTGCTATTTTGACATTGGACGGGCTTTAAACTCGAAAACTGGGGGGGTTTGGAAAAATGGCTGGCTGCGAAAACGCCTACCCCCCCTCCCTAACCCCCCCCATTGCACCTGTATACCTAGGGGCTCAAACTCACAGGCTGTAATGTCGAAATGTGTGGCTATCACTACGCAAAAAATTGGGTCTCTCCGACTTTCCTGTAAGTCCAGGGTGGGGTGATTTTTGTTAAGATTTCGGGTGATTTTTTGTTAACATTGATATACACCTTCCGCAGCCGAACAACGCCATATGGCCTGCCCCAGTGGCGGCGCCAGGGGGGGGGGGCGCGGGGGCCCCGGGCCCCCCATTGCGATTTGGGCCCCTCCCTTTGGCATTGGGGTGTCATAATTAGCTAATAACTAACTAACTAATAAAATTAGCTAGTAACTTAGTAATTTACATAGTGCTGTGGTATAGAAATAAGTACTGCAAGAGCATGCATACTGTCCGTGTACGGCTTGATCAAATGATATTTTGGCGAAAAACAAATCACATGGTTGATAGTTAATTTTTGATTTTCTTTTTACTGAAAAATCAAAACTCAAAGCGTTGAATCTTGAATTTTTGTAAAATAAACAAAAATCAAAAATAAATTTTCAAATTAATATGAAAACCGGTGAAACAAACAAGTTAATGCTTTCGTTCCTGTGCAGAAAAACAAAAAAGTAAAACTTTATTCTTTGATTTTGTTTGTGAAACACAGGTCAAATATCGAAAGGCGAACATTAGATTTTTAGTTTCTGCGTTTGAACGTAGACAGTATATAGTTTTCTCATTTTCATTTCAGTTCCAAAGTACAACGGTTCCAAAATTCAGGGGTGGAATTCTTTCTACAAAGGTCCAATTTTTCAGACGCGGCCCGGATTCGGCCAAATTTCCCAGACCCGGACACCGACTTAATTTTAACCCGGGTAACTGGATTTTTCAGAAACTAAGGTCCAATTTTTAAGGATTAAAATTGATGGATCAAAAGGATTAAAGTTAACTCGTTTAATTCTGCCATTTTAGTTTGCAGATTAAGGCGGGGCGACTCAATTTTTGCCTGGCTATCTTTTCATGTTTTGCACGAATATAAACTATAAAGAAAGCATGTGTTTGGGCAAAAAAGTACCGCTGGGGTTACAGCAAAGCTTGTCTGTTACCGAACATGTCCTAATCTATTGTGCCAAATTATAAATTTTTCATCGAACCAAACAGCTTTGAACATTTTCAAGTGTTAATGCTGGGTGTCGCCAAAATGAGGGGTGGTTGGCCAGGGGTTTTCATGGACACTGTGGAATTTTCAAATAATTCCAATAAAACACCAAAAAATAGCCAATTGTAAAACACGAGTTGACTTTATCTTCCAATTCATATTCTTCTTCTTTATATCAGGTACAGATGATCCTCACTGGGGGCTCCAAACCTTATATTTACCGTGAAATAAAGTTAGCGAGATCTGATTCTCGATTCGCTCTGATCTCTATTACTCGGAAGGTCAGCACGTCCATTTATGGAACAGACTTAGGCACTGGATCTCCGAAAGGTAGTGTTCCAAAATCAGAGATTCTCTGCGGCCAACCTTTGATGGGGTCTTCTTTTTGAGTTTGTTTGTGGGTCCGGATTCCAGCAGACCAGCAAGTGGGGTCAGCAATTGCTTCTATAATTGATCAATACTGGATTATGATATCCTATGGATCTGGTTACTTGACTTCTGGCTTCAAGGAGAAACTTACTTTAATTGATTATGTTGTGTCTCCTGAGGTTGACAGTTGGTTGGCAAACGCGCCGTAATTGAAGGCAATCGTGCCTGTATATGCTTGCATGAAGACTCAGTGACTAGCACGCAAATTATTTAATGAAATTAATACAATTTCAATTATTAGAATTCTACAGACTCAACACTTGATACTACAATTTATACGATTCAGCTACAAATATAATGCAGTACAGTACAGAGGTTGCTGTTCCAGAGTTGCCAGATACTGTTAGTTTATTACTAATATTATCCTACTTTAGGATAATATTACCCAATTGATTAGATTATAGGGACAAGGTCGACACTATTCTATTACACTGTCTCCAACTCTCTACGGCTTACTGTCATTTATATGCTTTAGGTGTGTCCTAAATGCTTGTGTTTTATAACTCTTTATCCGTCCTTATTTATCGTTATAACGGATTTATCAAAAGTACTAATAAAATAATTCTACAAAACAGTAAATAATACTAAAATAATAATAATAATAATAATAATAATAATAATAATAATAAGGATAAATAATAATAATAATAATAATAATAATAATGTAATTTAGCCAAGGGTGTGTCTGTGGGTAAGCCCCCGAATGGTCACTGCTTTCGCTTCAACACACGACTCAGGGTTTCTATACGGAAAACTTTTGAGGTTACTGGGAAAACTGGGGGGGGGGGGTTCCTGGTTCTGTCATACTTATTCCTGATTAAGGGGGAGGCTACGAACGGGTTGGCACAACATCGTCGGAGAGAGCTACTTTGACTGCTATTTTGACATTGGACGGGCTTTAAACTCGAAAACTTGATTGGCAATATGTTTCTAAGTCTAAAATAAGGTCATTGAGTCAGAAGGTCCATAAAACCGTTAATAACGTGTATTTCTCGCAATAATAAACACTTTAAGCCAGCAATTTGGACATTTTTTTAAAAAGTTTTGCAGAATTCACCCTAAAAATACCTAATTTTTTGCCAATTTTTGCGCCTTCGGAGCGACTACCCTCGGGGTCGGGTCGGGGGCCCCCTAAAATTTCTGGGGGGTTGGAAAAATGGCTGGCTGCGAAAACGCCTACCCCCCCCCCCTCCCTAACCCCCCCCCCCCATTGCACCTATATACCTAGGGGCTCAAACTACGCGGGTGAAGTTAGCAGGGAGCAAATCAAAATTGCGAAGTACAAATTATAATGGTGTCACTGCTGCAATCCTACTGATTAGTACTATTTGGTACTTGGTTTGTTTTAATTGGTACTACCTACCACAACGAGTACTAATTATATAATATTACGCTGCCAACTTCCCAATTATTTGGCGGGAATAGCCAGGACTTGCACAACAGTGCACACAAATTTGTAAGTGTTAATGTTACAAAGAATATTTTATAACAAATTAGAGTAAATTATTCAATAGTATTAAACGTGAGACAGATGTAAATCCAAAATAATTGTTCAATTCTCTTTTTAAAGGTAAGACGAATAACTTTAACGGTAACGCGCCCCCCAGCTAGGTTCATTTAGCACCCCATCTGCACCCGGCTTTTCGTGCTCGTTCGTGCTGGGGTTGGGAGTTAGCTAACTTTTTAGTGCTACGTTAGTGCTGTTTAGTGCTAAAAGTGCTAATCTTAAAACCCATGGAAACTATAGAACTTTTGAGGTTAAAATTTGAGGGGTGTGCAGAATTATGAACTTGCTTATTTTGAACTTCTAACAATTAGAATAGATGAACCTGAACTTTTCTACTATTCTCCATGTTCGTGCTAATCGGAAAAGTAAACTTTGTGATGTTTAATTGGCATTGGATTATGATTGGTTTTTGGCGACCGGTCAATTTAACTTGCTTTTAGCTAACTCTAAGCTCATAATCTGCGCAAGGGCAAATCTTCGAATTTTACACAAGTAAAAAAGGCTGGGTCGGGGCAGTGGCGGCGCCAGGGGGGGGGGGGGGACGGGGGGCCCCGGGGGGCTACCTCCCCCCCCCCCCTTTGGGTGTCGGGCCCCCCCTATTGAAAATTTTTTCAGCTGTTTATATGCATAATTTGAGTGTTTTTAAGAATTTTTTTTAAAAATCGGCAAAGTTTTGCTGAAAATCGAAAAATTTTGCTAAAATTTGAGAATTGTTTGGGAAATGAAGGTAAAATTTGCCAAAATTTGGAAAAAATTTTGGATTTCCAAAAAAGGTCGCCGGAGTTTTGGGTCGGGCCCCCCCTTCAAAAAATCGTGGCGCCGCTACTGGGCCGGGGCCCCGGGCCGCATAGTTTCATCGGAAATTTTGGTTGGGGGGCTAAAACCTAAAACCCCATCCAAATTAATTTTCGCTCCCCCCACCCCAACTTTTTCTCAAGGTGTATATATGCCCCCCATAGCACAGGAAAACTTTTTTCGGAAAAAGTCTGGAAAATTCTCAGTTTTTAGCTATTTTTAGCGATTTTTAGCTTCATTAAGCGATTTTTAGCAATTTTTCGCAGTTTTTTAAAAAATTTCCAATTTTTTGCTAAAAATTTTTAAAAATTTAGGTATATATGGGGTTTGAAAATTTTTGGGGAGGGTCGCCGAAAGGCCGATTTGGTGGAGGGAGTAGAGTAGCCAAAATTTTTTAGGAGGGGGGGGTCGGGAACCGGTCCATTTGGAGGGGGGGAGGGCAGGGGTCCCCCCCCCCCCAAACACACCTATGGTATATACATAGGTGTAATTTGGGGGGGGGGGAACCCCCCCCCACAGCCATTTGTACAAACCCCTGCAAAAATTTTTGGGGACCCCCGCCCACCCCCAACTGGGGGGGGGGGGTAGTCGCGCCGAAGGCGCGAAAATTTGGGTATTTTTAGGGTAAATTCTGCAAATTTTTTCAAAAAAGTCTAAATTTTTGGCTTAAGGTGTTTATTATTGCGAGAAATACACGTTTTTAACGGTTTTATGGACTTTCTGGCTGAATATTGACCTTATTTTAGACTTAGAAACATGTTGCCAATCAACTTTCCGAGTTTAAAACCCTTGTCTAATGTCAAAATTACTTCATAGTTGAATGTTTTTTGGCATTAGCAATGGCTGAAAATGCGATTTTTGACATAAAAATAGAAAACATTTTGGGTGAGGTTTGGGGGGGTTTAAAAAGGGGGCCCCCAAAATTCCGGGGGAGGCCCCCCCAACCCAAATGCCCGTTACACCTATGCTATGATGGGGGCTCCCTTCCAACTTTTTCTGTACTTGTATATACATACAGGGCTACAATTTGCGGCACTTATTTGGATTTGATTTGAAAGAATTTGTCTGCGATTTGGCTGAAAAGTTGCCCCTCGGGTCGGTAAATCGAGGTCGCTGATTTCAAAAATCGAATCGAAGATCGATCCGATCTATCGATCAGTGAAATCGATCAAATAAGTCTTTTGAACCATAAGGGAGAAAATTTGAACCAAGGAGAAAAAATCTGCCGCCCCCATCCAAAAGTGCTCAAATTGCCTCCTCGCCCTCCCGTCTAATTTTAGGTTTCGGTGCCACCAATGTCCTAATTTGTACTCTTCTCCCCACCCATACGGTTTGCGAAATTACTCATTTTCCGTCAAATGCACTTATACTAAACATGTATAGTCAAGCGGGAAAAAAACCCACTTTTCAGATTTTTGGCCAGAACTTTTTAATGGTTTGACATATCGAAATGCTGATTATACAGGTAGCTAGGCCTAGTCGTAAGCTTTCTTATGAGCTATAGAACACCTCTGTAGGGTGTGCCGTTAGCGAGAAAAATTGTCCCAAACTGGCGGGAAAAAACCCAATGCGGGAAAAAACCCATATGCGGGAAAAAAACCCACCCCAAAAAATTTTTGGCAAGCTGCCAGGAGCATTTCTAACCATTCCAAATGAAAGAGCGGGTTGTTGAGTGAGAAAAGAAACGATTTATAGCACAGACATATTTTAGACTTTCCAAATTTAAAAATTTTGGTAAAAAATGCCAAAAATTTACAAAATTTCTTTAATTTTTGGCCCCGGTCAGGACCAGGGGCTGACCACCGGGGCTGGGGCCAGGCCCCGGTGAATCTCTACTTACTAACATTGTTTACTATGTAAGTAAATTTAAGGATACACTAATACGACATTTTTGTCAAAATATTTCCAATCTGGTTCGGTGGGGGGAGGAAAGCCGAAGGCCTAAACACAGAGGGTCGAGGAAGGTGAGACGTATCGTATCCACCCGCCCACCATTTAGATTTTTGCCCAGCCACACTTATGGCTAAAAATGCTATTTTTGGCATAAAAATAGAAAAAATGTTTTCGGGGGAGGCTTGGGGGTCTTGGGGGGGGGTTTGGGAAGTCTCCAGAGGGCCTCCCCCCCCCAGAAAAAGTTGGAGGGGAGTCCCCCAACCCCAAATCTCCGTTACACCTATGGGGGGCATATACACCTTGAGAAAAAGTTGGGTGTGGGGATAGCCGAAATTAAGGTGGGTGGGGTCAGCTGGTTTCAGGTGGGGTGAGGTCCGGAAAAATCGAATTTGGTGGGGGTGGGTAAAAACTTTTTCGTCAAAAATTCAGCAAAAAGTTGCGATTTTGCTAAAAATGGCGCTATTTAAAATTAAAATATTTCTTGGATTTTTGCTCATTTATTAAAAAAAATTAAAAACTTTTTGAAAAATTTCGAAATTTTTGAATTTAGTAAAAAATTCGGGGTGTGGGGTCAGGCAAATTTGGGTGGGTGTGTAGTCTCGGAATTTAAATTGAGGGGAGAGGAGAGGGCAGCCTCGAAAATTTCTGAGGGCCTCCCCCCCCAGAAAAAGTTGTACCCCCCACCCCAAATCTCCGTTACACCTATGGGGGGCATATACACCTTGAGAAAAAGTTGGGGTGGGGGTAGCCGAAATTAATTAGGATGGGTTTTGGGTGGGGCGGGTAAATTTCCAGAATTAAGCCCCCCAACCAAAATTTCCGATGAGACTATGCGGCCCGGGGCCCCGGCCCAGTAGCGGCGCCACGATTTTTTGAAGGGTTGTGGGCGACCCAAAAATCCGGCGACCTTTTTTTGGAAATCCAAAATTTTTTCCAAATTTTGGCAAATATTACCTTCATTTCCCAAAAAATTCTCAAATTTTAGCAAAACTTTTCGATTTTCAGCAAAACTTTGCCGATTTCTAAAAAAAATTTCTTAAAACTACTCAAATTATGCATATAAACAGCTGAAAAAATTTTCAAGGGGGGGCCCGACACCCCAACCCAAAGGGAGGGGCCCAAATCGCAATGGGGGGCCGGGGCCCCCGGGCCCCCCCCCCTGGCGCCGCCACTGCCCCGGCCATAGTTTCCCTAGGGGGGGTATCCCCCCCAAAATTTTCGACCAACTTTACCCCCCCCCCAGATTTTTTGACTATCCCTCCCATAGGTGTACCTTGAGAAAACGTTGGGGGAGGGGGTAGCCGAAATTAGGGTGGGTGGGGTCAGCCGTTTTGAGGTGGGGTGGGGTCCGGAAAAATCGAATTTGGGGGTCGAATTTGGAATTTGGGAAAAATTTTTTGATCAATAATTTA
Organism: Trissonchulus latispiculum; assembly: GCA_030248195.1. NCBI lineage: Eukaryota > Metazoa > Nematoda > Enoplea > Enoplida > Ironidae > Trissonchulus > Trissonchulus latispiculum. The sequence goes on from JASAND010017979.1 coordinate 16,522, forward strand.
GAAAAAATTCGCAAATTTGCTAAAAAAGCGTTATTTCCAACTAAAAATCAATAATATTTCTTCATTTTTGTTTATTTGTAAGAAAAAAACTTGGCTTTATTGCAAAAATTTCGAATTTTTCCAAAAAATTTCGAATTTTTACTAATTTTGAGGCAAAATTTTGAGGGTGGGGTCTGGCAAATTTGGGTGGGTGGGTCTGGGATTTTGCCATTTGGGGGTGGGGTCATAGGTGTAAGGTGGGGGGGTAGCCCCCCCCAAGCCTTTTTTCAACCCTCCCCCAAAACTTTTGGGGGGGGACGTCCCCCCCCCAACTGGGGGGGGGGGTAGTCGCGCCGAAGGCGCGAAAAATGGCCTAAAATTGGGTATTTTTAGGGTCAATTTTGAAAAAATTTTCAAAATTGTCCAAATTTTTGGCTTAAACTGTTTATTATTATGAGAAATACACGTTTTTAACTGTATTATGGATCTTATGACTCAATATTGTCCTTATTTTGGACTTGGAAACATGTTGGCAATCAAGTTTTTGAGTTTAAAACCACTGTCTAATGTTAAAATTACTTTATGGTTAGATGTTTTTATCATTAGAAACGGCCGAAAATGCGATTTTTGGCATAAAAAATGAAAAATTTTTTGGGGGGGGGTTGGGGGGGTCGCCAGAGGGGGCCCCCCAGAAAATGTTGGGGGGGGGGGAGCCTCCCCCACCCCAAATCTCCGTTACCCCTATGGGTGGGGTCTGCCTCCAAAATTTCGAGGGTGAGGTCGGCACTTTTCCATTTGGGGGGAGGGGTTCCCGGTTCCACCACCCCCCCCCCCCCCAGGTACACCTATGATCCCTCCCCCCACTTTTGGTTACCCCCCCGAGTCCGAACCCCCCCAGCACTTTTTGGGGCCAAAAAGTTAGCTAAATTTTGCTAAAAAATGGTCATTTTTTGAAAATTTTTCTCAAATTTTGGCTGAAAATCGGTTTAAAACGGTGTAAAAACGCATAAAACGATAAAAACAAGCCTTGTTTTGACAAAAAAAGCGTTAAAATACAGAAAATTTTGCGTTTTTAGGCCATTTTTTGAATTTTCTGAGGTCCGAATTTTGGGGGGGGGGTTCGGGGGGGGGGTACTCCCCATCACTTTTCGGGGATCGACCACCAAATTTTCGAAGTTTGCCCCCCCCCAACCAAAATTTCCAGGGAAACTATGGCCCCGGCCCAGCTTTTTTTACTTGTGTAAAATTCGAAGATTTGCCCTTGCGCAGAATATGAGCTTAGAGTTAGCTAAAAGCAAGTTAAACTGACCGGTCGCCAAAAACCAATCATAATTCAATGCCAATTAAACATCACAAAGTTTACTTTTCCGATTAGCACGAACGTGGAGAATAGTAGAAAACTTCAGGTTCATCTATTCTAATTGTTAGAAGTTCAAAATAAGCAAGTTCATAATTCTGCACACACCCCAAATTTTAACCTCAAAAATTCTATAGTTTCCATAGGTTTTAAGATTAGCACTTTTAGCACTAAACAGCACTAACGTAGCACTAAAAAGTTAGCTAACTCCCAACCCCAGCACGAACGAGCACGGAAAGCGGGGTGCAGATGGGGTGCTAAATGAACCTAGCTGCGCCCCCCCCCCCCAGACCCAAAGTTCCAAGGAAGCTATGGCGGGGGCCCCCAAAAATTTCTGGGGGGGGCATAGTTTCCTTGGGGGGGGGTATCCCCCACAAAATTTTCTACGAAATTTACACCCCCAGATTTTTTGACTTACCCTCACCCAACTTTCGGCTACCCCCCCCAAAGATTTTTGGACTCAAAAAGTTAGCTAAATTTGGTCGAAAAATGGTCATTTTTTGAAAGCGTTTTCTAAAATTTTGACGTAAAATCGCTTTAAAACGGTGCAAAAACACCTAAAACGTTAAGAACAAGCCTTATTTTCATGAAAAAAGGGCTAAATTACAGAAAATTTTGCATTTTTTGGCCATTTTTCGAAATTTCTGAGGTCCGAATTCTGGGGGGGGGTACCCCCCCCAAGGCCGCACCCAGGGGGGGGGGTTCAAGGGGTCTAGACCCCCCCTTTTGGGATGACAAAATGGGAAATTTTTGCTATTTTTATGGCAAAAACTGCAATTTTTAAAAAATTTTCGCGCCTACGGCGCGATAATTCACTTTTTGCAAGAAATCAACGTCCAGTGTACTGTTTTTGGGCAAAAATGCAAAAATTCTTCAACTTCTGGGGGGCAGAGCCCCCCAGACCCCCGTTTGCGTTTTACCTTGGACCCCCCCCCCTTTTCAAAATCCTGGGTGCGGGCATGTACCCCCCATCACATTTCGGAGGTCGCCAAGATTTACCCCCCCCCCCCAGACCCAAAGTTCCCGGGAAACTATGGGGGGGGGGGGTTGGAAATATGGCTGGAGGGTTAGCCCCCGAACCCCCCCCCCCCCCCCCCCCCCCCCCCCCTACTCACACCTACCTATGGGGCTAGGTTTTCTTGGTCCAAAATAGCGTCATTTGCAGAAGTGAACAAACAGTTTATGGGGGTCCGGTCATAGGTGTAATTGGGGGGGGGTAACCCCCCCCAGCCATTTTTCCACCCCCCCCCCCCAGAAATTTTTGGGGTCCCCCGGCCCCCCCAAGTGGGGGGGGGGGGGGAGTCGCGCCGAAGGCGCGAAAATTTGCTATAAATTGGGCATTTTTAGGGCAAATTTTGCAAAAGTTTTCAAAAAAGTCCAAATTTTTGGCTTAAAGTGTTTATTATCGCGAGAAATACACGTTTATAACGGCACTAGTCAACCAGGGGGGGGGAATGGCACTAGGTTTTATGGACTTCTAGACTCAATATTGACCTTATTCTGGACTCAGAAACATGTTGGCAATCAAGTTTTCGAGTTTAAGAGCACTGTCTAATGTTAAAATTACTTGATGATTTCATGTTTTTCGGCATTAGCAATGGCAGAAAATGCGATTTTTGGCATAAAAATAGAAAAAAATTTTGGGGGAGGTTGGGGGGGTTGTGGGGGGTCTAAAAAGGCACCCCCAAAATTCCGGAGGAGGGGTCACCCCCAACCCAAATCCCCGTTACACCTATGGGTCCGCCGGCCCCTCCCCCTAAATTTCGGATTTTGGTAGGGTCCCCCCTGGCCAGATTTGGACCTACTCCTCCCCAACCCAAGCAGGTGGTACACCTATGGTATCCTCCCAAAAATTTACCACCAACTCTACCCTCCACATTTTTTGACGTACCCTCACCCAACTTTCGGTTACCTCCCCCCAGAACCCTCCCAACGATTTTTGGACTTAAAAGGTTTAATTTGGGCAAAAAATGGCCATTTTTTGAAACATTTATCCATAGTTTCCCTGGAACTTTGGGTCTGGGGCACTAGCGTAGATAGGGGGGGGGCGGCCGCCCTCCCCGAAATAATGGCTTTGCCCCCCTGAAAAATTGGGCAAAGGAAAAATTTTACGCCCGCGCGGAGCGCGGGTGTTTAACTTTATTAGAAACATACACAAATTATACATTAATGCTTCAAATTAGCTTAAACATTGATGCATTTTCTACACCATTAAAAAATTTTCGCGCCTCCTGCGCGAATTTTGGCTATTTAGATTATCAAAATTATTATTTTTCATTAAACAAGCTAACGACATACTAAACTCGATGTGCTCTACAATTTGCGCATGAAATCTGCGCAGGATTTTGCGCAGCTTCTGCGCAGCTTCTGCGCAGCTTATTTTACACTGTCTCCAGCCACTTTTCACACATATTATAGGGGTCGCTGCCGCGACCCCTATGATATTACATTTTTGACCATCTATAACAATCGAACCAGATCGTAACCACAGCCTCGATAATCAGTATAGTATAGATCAAAAATAGTATAGAAAAATTTTTCCTATGGGCCGTTTGAAAAATCCATTTTACATAAAATGGACAAAACTCATGCTGAATGCAGAGAAAAACCCCGCTTTCAAACCCTTTCAAGACAAAGCTTCACTTCACTTCACTTCGCGAAGCATATCAATTCATGTAACCATTTATTTGGGCCCAACTGTAAGAGAAGGTAGATTTTCCGGGCAAGTTTTTATAATTTGAAAACTCTTGGCCTGCCGATTTCAAAAATGAAATTTTTAGATCTTAATTCCTTTTGTTTGCGTTTTGTCTAATTAGCATTTTTCCAAACCCGCATAGTGCCTTTATAGCTCATATTATGGGGGCTCTCTACGAGTTTGCCCATGATAAGGTACATATACAAGACTCAGTATACAGGCGTGTACAAATATTTAAAATACAATAGCATATAAATATAACATACCCAATAAAGCCTGCATTGATGGCAATTCTTCAAGATGTCTGAGAGTTCTTAGAACTACAAATGTTACGGCTTTTTAGGCTCATGCAAAAGAAATATTCTAAAGCTGCAATATTTAGAAAAAAGTACAGGTGTACTCTTGCAGTTTTAGAAAACAACACTGCATGGCACGAAATAAAAAAAGAACGTTGAAGCAGTCCAATTCCACAAAATAGATTTGCATCCTGAATTCCTGAAACACAAAAACAAATGTAGGTATATATATATAAACTATACGTACGAATATATTAATTTGAATAGTAATAAGGAATATAACGGCTCCCCTCAAATGTTGGCGGAAGGGGGGCAGGGTTTTTTCGTATTTTTTGAACCAGAATCACAAAACAAGACGCGCTTTATCGTTTAAGAATTTGATATTGGACTATTTTTTAAATTTGGTGCCGCTTGTAAGTTAATTTAAGCTTGAAAAAGTTTGGAGGCTGCCGTCTTACCAAACGGTAAAGGCTCCGCCCCCAGACCCACCCCCAATTTATTGGATCCGAGCATGATACATACATAGGCACCTGATATTTGTACATATATACATGACTGTATAAACAAGACTGTACATATTACGTACTGCAAAAATTTATTTTTGACGTTGGACAAATAAAAATGACGTTCAGAAAATAAAAATGACGAAAATTTGATGAAATCCGATTTTCCAAAAAAAACGCTGGGGGGGGGTCTGGGTCTCCCCCTTTGGAGACCCTCCCAAACCTCACCTCCCCCAAAAACCTTTTTCAATTTTTGTCAAAAATCGCATTTTCAGCCGTTTGTATATAATACTAATAAACATCGAACCATGAAGTAATTTTAACATTAGACAGTAGTTTTAAACTCTAATATCTGATTACCAACAGATGAAAATGCGATTTTTGGCATAAAAAATGAAAAATGTTTTGGGGAGGGTTGGGGACACTAGCATAGACAAAACAGTTTTGTGGGGGCATTGCAAGCCAAAAATTTTAAACTTATGTAACTGTGACAGACAGTTAAAAAGGAGACCGCAAGCATTTTATTACGTTAGCTGATTTTTTGGGTTTTCAATTAACAATTTTTAAGATATATATATATATATATATATATATATATAATAGAACATAAAGATGCTGCCTTTGAATGAATTGCGCAGATGACATCAGTTGTGGAGGCTGGGGGGGAGTGAGAGTGAGAGTGAGGGCCCCAGAAGTTGAAGTATTTTTTATTTTTGCTCCCAATTTATTCGAAAAGATTTAAACTTTAGCCAAAGAATTAGAAAAGTTTCTAATTTATTTTGAACCGGGTGCAGGCATTTTTTTATTTTATTATTTTTGATATTTTTTAGGGATGTTTTCGGGGGGGGGGGAGAAATTGTCGGGGGAGATTTTTTGCAAAAACGAGGCAAAAATTGGTATTTTTTGGCGCCTTTTGCAGGTGTACAAGTACAAGCGCAAAAGTTCTCAAAATGCCAATATTTAGGCTAAAAATACGTAGCTATTTTTAAGAAAAAATTTCCGGCTAAGCCAAGCCGGAAGATTATTGAAAATGTACGTATTTTTGGCAAGAATTTGGGCTCCCAAAAAATCCCGGTGGGGGAAGCAAAAATCTCGAGAGGGCAGGGGGGCGATTTCGGGGGGGGGGGAGGCATTTTCCCGGCCCACCCCCTAGATGTTAGGGGGGCGGGTGGGGACCAAAATGACAAATTTTCGGGACCCCCCCCCCAAGATTTTGGCTAGGCCCTCCCGATTTTTTGCCAGAAAGTGTCTAAAAATGGCGAAAAATAGCATCGAGTTTTGGCGGACCCCCCCCCCCAGATTTTTTGCACAGCCACACCTGCCCCCCCCCCTGTAAAAATAACCGGGGTGGGGGCTGGTAATTTGCCATTTGGTGGTGGGGCCCCCCCAAGTCCATTTGTTTGAAGCGTGGGGGGGCCTCCCTCCCATAGGTGTGTTAGGGGGGGTGGGGACCCCTCCCCCAAAATGGAGGGGTCACAGACCCATAGGTGTGGCTGGCGAAAAAAGTGGGGGTGGGGGTTCAGAAAAAAGTAGTGAGGGGGGTTTGACGAAAAAAGTGGAGGGGTGGTCGCGAAAAGTCGATTTGGGGGGAGGGTAAGCAAAATTTTCTAGGGGGGTCGGCGAAAAATTTCGAAAAAAGTCGGTTTGTCGTTAAAAAATTGAAAAATTTTCACAATTTACAGCTATTTTTAGCTTAATTAGCAATTTTTCGCTAATTGTTGTAATTGTTTGGAAAAATTTCCAATTTTTAATTAAAAATTTAAAAAAATTCAGGTAGGGGTTTGAAAATTTTTAGGGGGGACCGGCCCGAAAAAATCGATTGGGGGGGAGGGATAGGAAAAAATTTTTTAGGGGGGGGGGTTACACCCTCCATTTGGGGAGGGGTCCCCCCCCAAACACACCTATGCACAGACCCTCCCCCCTAAAAATTTTTTCTACCCCTCCCCCCAAATCGGCCTTCGGCCGACCCCCCCCCAAATTTCCAACCGCCTACCTAAATTTTTGCAAATTTTTAGCCAAAAATTCGAAAATTGTCAAAAAGCAGCGAAAAATTAAAAATCGCTAAAAATTGCTGAAAATCGAGAAAATTTTTCAGTTTTTTAGCGAAAAACCTATTTTTCGCTGACCCCCCCTCGAAAATTTTTCTTACCCCTCCCCCAAATCTACTTTTTCCGGACCCCCTCCCCTTTTTTTGCCAGACCGCCCGGCTTACTTTTTTTTCAAACCCCCACCCCCACTTTTTTCGCCAGCCACACCTATGCCTCCCCCAACCCCAGGTACACCTATGCTCCCCTCCCCCCACCCCACGGCACTTCGAACTCGCCTATGTATATTCTTTTCTGAATGTTTTGCATTCGGAAAGATTATTCATTATACAGCTAGAACATATTAGTGAAAGTACTCGGAGTATATCTTCAGCATGTTTAATACCACAGCTTGCATGTTATAGCTCGAAAACTACAGAAGCAGCTTCGACACACAGTTGTCGTAATTTATTATTTGCCTAGGTGGCTGGCTTGAGAACGTGAATCTGTAAGGGAAATAACTTCAGAAATAGTTTAAAATCGACGAAAGTACTAATTTATTCCTTGATGATACTAAATAGTACTAATTCTGTACTAATTAGTACCAGTAGTCTTAAAATTGGTACTTATGTTTTATTATTTGTTGCCTGCCAAGTTAACGCGCATGCTCAAACTCACAGGCTGTAATGTCGAAATGTGTGGCTATCACTACGCAAAAAATTGGGTCTCTCCGACTTTCCTGTAAGTCCAGGGTGGGTGGATTTTTTGTTGTACTTTCGGGTGATTTTTTTGTTAACACTGATATACACCTTCCGCAGCCGAACAACGCCGATATGGCTCGCCCCAGTGGCGGCGCCGGGGGGGGGGCCGGGGGCCCCGGGCCCCCCATTGCGATTTGGGCCCCTCCCTTGGCTTTGTGGGAATGGGCCCCCCCTTGAAAATTTTTTCAGCTGTTTATATGCATAATTTGAGTGTTTTTAAGAAATTTTTTTAAAAATCGGCAAATTTTTGCTAAAAAGCGAAATATTTTTGCTAAAATCTGAGAATTTTTTGGAAACTGATGGTAAAATTTGCTAAAATTTGGCAAAAATTTTGGATTGCCCAAAAAAAGGTCGCCGGATGTTTGGGTCGGACCCCCCCTTCAAAAAATCCTGGAGCCGCTACTGCGGACTGCCGCCTGGTGCTCCTGCGGAGGACCTAGGGGATGGAGCAAATCAGCAAGATCATAGGATAGCAAGAAAAATTAGGTTCAAGCAATACGTAACTGAACGAAGTACA
>JASAND010017980.1:0-26702 GCA_030248195.1 Trissonchulus latispiculum
GTTTTCTAAAGCTCGAAGTAAGCACATTTTTGGCATATTTTTTCGACCATCTCCGATTTTGCTCATTCTCACATATTTTGTTGTCCAATTGGTATATTTTAACGAGTTTTTGAAATGAAGGTCGGATCTCTTACGGTTAGCGAGTAATTTCACCTCAAAGTTGATGTCAGTATATGTTAAACATAGGAAACTGAAAAAAGTGGTGATTTTTTTCCGTGCGCCAGAGAAATCTCGCCAACGACAAAACGGAGCACTTCAATGTCCATCTTATATCATAAATACGATCTCGAAGGGTGATTTGTAGGAAGCAGAATTTTAATTTAGGCTTTCAGAAAATTTTTAACTAATATTTTAAGTTTGCGAACAGACAAATTTGTCTGTTATGCAATGTTAAAATTGGTGGTCAGCAAGTTTGATGAAATATTCTGAAAGCTGTAAGGCCTAATTAAAAATTTTACTTCCTACAAATCACAGCGTATGATAAGACAATTCGAACGATACCAATTGATCCTGGTTAGCTCTGTCCGATTTCGAGATTTCTCTGGCGCAGAAATCTCAATTTTTAGCAAAATTTCGGAAATTCCCGTTTTTCGGCAAATAACATAGAGCTATGGCACCACAGACCTATAAAATGTCTGACTATCTATTTGCGCACCATTATTGATGACTTTAGGTCAAGTTTGGACACAAATTATGCAGATTAGTGCGCCCAGTTGGTCGCTGGGGTTAAATATGGGGTCTGACAACCATAATCTCAAAAATAGCGATTTTTCAAATTTTTCGAAATATGTTAAATTTTATATCAATCGAAAGCTCTCATTGTCGGGAACATTTTTTCTTCTTGGACCATTGCCCGCAAATACACCAAATTCAAGTTATCGGCCTTTACATAATTTTCGTGGTCAAGCCTTTCCAGCGCCGGTGCTACTCTCTAAAATCACCTATTAAAGTCATAAAGAAAAGTTTTCCCATTCAAAGCTACCCTAATTTCTTTGTTTGCATCAGATAGCAAACATACAACCGAATAAAGCTCCATTCTCAAGGAGGTTCAGGTGGAAAGTGCCTTTATTTGCTGCGCCACCGCCGTTTTTACCTGTTTTCAGATTGCATGCAATTAATGGCCGGTTACTCGTTAAGTATTAAGTATTATTAGTAGTATTATTGAAACTTGATATGCAGGACATATGTGACAAAATTTTGTGTGAAAATGGTGCAAAATCCGTGACCATAAAATTTTTCAAGGTGGACCCCCCCCCCTTAAGTCGCGCAGGCACAGCTTGTGTTTCCAGGTTGTGCCCTTGTGACAATTTTGTAGCAACGGCAGTAGTTGTGACACACAACGCCTTGTCACAAGATTGCCAAGTGTAACCACGGCTTGACTCTTGATATAACTAAGCAAAAAAGCTCCTATTTGGTACACCTCCTCTGCCTTTCCCGAACACTGTTGTATAAGCTAATACGAAAGCTTTCCCGTTTATTTTCGCAACGACGCAACCTTTGAAGAAATCGCTATAACTATACAACAACTAGCAGTAAATGCAGAAATTCTCCGAAAATTCTAAATTTTTTTTAATTGGATTGTCCTAAAATGCACAATAAATTATCTCAGTCTAAGTTTAATATTTATATATATACAAAGGATAAAAACCAGTTTAAACGCATAAATAGTACTAATTTTTGGCATTCAGGAAAGACTTTGACGCCATTGCAGCTGTCGGAAAGAAGAAAAATACTAAACTAAGGTCTCACCTGGGCAGCAGCCCTGAACCTATAGTCGGTGAAGTTCTAGCCCTAATTGATGAAATCAACTGCCCAATTGCTATTCGCTTGGTACCGGGCCACACCGGTATTCCCGGCAACGAAGAAGCTTGCCAAGCTTGGCAGTGGTGTTCCTCAGTCCGAAGTTCCGCTGGACCAGTCCCGGTTAGAAGCCTCATCTTCCACCGAAGTAAGGAGTCCTGGCAACGGAAGATTGCCCACCCTGCTGTAATCCAAATAAATCCGGCCAAGAAACCTGTTCCTGCCCGGTTTGAAAGTGGCCTATCTAGGCGGGAACGAGCAGTCCTCTCTCAGCTGAGAGCTGGGGGACAATGCCCACTTCTGAGGTCCTATCGGCACAGAATCGGCGCCGACAGCAGCCCTATTTGCCTAAGATGTCGGGAAAAACTAGATGACCTAATCCATCTTCTCATCGAATGCCCTGCCTTAGTCCCGGCCAGAACCAGAACCCTGGGTTTGGGTCCTGACCTATCATGCCTGTCCAGAGAACCCAAAAAGGTGGTCCAGTTCCTGAGGGAGGCGGGACTCCTCCGTCCCCCAGTCTATGCCTAGCGACGACTCCTGAACAGAGAGAGAGAGAGAGAGAGAGAGAGAGAGAGAAATACTGGAAAAACCGAAAAAAACGAAATCTGGAAACCCCCAACCTTGGTAGATTAACAACGCGCCGACAATACCGAATAGAAACCAATATGTATGTCTTAGTACCGGAGCCGAAAGGTGTCTGCTCCAGCTTCCCATTCTGGGACAGCATTCAGGCGACGAAGCGAGAGTCATACTAGCTATGACTGATGGGGAAAGACAAAGGTTAATGCAGCCTCTTGGCATACACAGCCTCTTGGCTGAGTAGCCCGGCAACAACAACAACAACAACAACGACAACAACAACAACAACAACAACAACAACAACAACAACAACAACAACAACAACAACAACAACAACAACAATAGAAACCAAAACTGTCATCGTTACTAGTAGGTGTTAACCTCCAAATAATTAGAAAAAACGACAAAAGCGGCGTAAAGTTTTCACTTCAATCGAGAAACAAACAAATGCCGAAAATACTTTATCCAGCTGCTTCTGACACTTCTTCTGCGCGTCCTTGATGTCCATAAAGAATAACTGCATATCAGGAGACATCTGGAATAAACAATGGCCAGGCTATGCTATGCAGGCAGGAAATAGCAGTGGTAATTCCAAGACCATAATGACATAAATAACAAAATGTTATATACCCAACTTGCATTACTATGACTAAGTCAGACATGGAATGAAAACACCCCCAAATAAGGGTATAAAAACCATGGCCTTCCTGGAAGCCCGGTAGCCTCTAAGAGGTCAGCTAATGTGTGGTAATATATAGCGACACAACGGGTCCATACACTATATATATGAGACCACTGGGCCCGGTAGAAAGTTTGTAGCATATATATACTCAAAGTTGACCCGTCAAATTCACTGGCAAAAGCTAAGGGTCATACCGAAATTTCTAAGCGTTTCTTGATAGCATACAGAGGAGAATGGCTCCAATACTTTGCATGTGGGATTGTATTCTCCCAACGTATAAACAGGCAAGACACTAAATCTCACTGCTGCTGCTGCTGCTGTGGGCTCTAATATCTGGCCATTTTTTACTTAAACTCAAAAATTCACCACTGTTCAGGTAAAGAAAAAACAGAATGAATCCTGTCAGAAGAAATTTCTGAAGAAATTTGCAGGTTTTTAACTGGCGGACACCGACAACTAATGCACTGGGTATCTATAAGGCTGCTCCGGGGAAAAACGTGTCTGCTCCATTTTGAAGCTTAGTCTCCGTGGCTGACGGATTTGGTCCCGAATTTCACTTATTGCAACAATTGCCGTCGAAAGTCGCTGGCATGAAGTTGTTTTCCGGCCAATCCCCCCAACCCCAGCGTATTCACGACCAAGAATAATAACTCCAAGCTCAGTCTAACCTGTCGATTAATTTCAACAAGCTTGTAGGCTTTGGAGCAAACTGAACACTTCCCATTGTCTAAATATCAGTAAAACGTCTGCATAATTATATATCAACTAAAACGAATACGATCAACAATCATTGTAAAGCCGAACAGGTAGAGAACTAACGTCACCACATTAAATCCTTTCGCTTAGTCAGACAGAAGAAATGCGCTAATTTGAACTCACATTTTATGTGATACATGATGCTACGAACTTGTCTTGGGGGCTTTTTGGAAAGTGTGGAGGAAAGTAATTGGGGGAGCTATTTGTAGCAACCATCAAAAAGTGAGGTTTTAAGAGGGCGGAGAGATTTTGGGAATATAGCAGTAATATGGTGGGAAAGGGTCGGTTATTCATGGGGAGCCAACCCAACAAGGAATAAACCCAGTTCATTAATAAATTACCTAAATTACCCACCACTTAAATTAATTCGAGCATCTTCATCTGCATCCACCTTTACAAGGGCAAGACAGAAATACAAAAAGTGCAATAAATCTACTAAGCTTGACCTGTAAAAACGTGAGCTGACAATCATACATAGGCAAGATTTTCCAAGGGGGAAGGGAAAAAGAATTTTGGTTAGTCTTAGAAAATGTCATCAAATATAATATTTATCCAACAAAATTTTTATGCTATTCCTAAGCTTAAATTAATAAATTTTTTCCGACCTTCAAAAGGAAGAAACCCTGTCTTAGCTTCAACTTCCGCGCTAATTGTAGTATATATAAAAACTGAATTTATTACACACCCTTCTTACTACAGGGTTCGCAAAACATGTGACCACAGGATGTCAGGAAAAACCGACGCGGTGGTCCACGAGACGGCAGAAAGAAGCAGCGATTACAATGAACCCATTCACCGGCCATCGTTAGCTGCAGATGTGACAAAACTCAATTAAACAGCTGTGCTCAAAATCAAACAGAATTGATCGCAAATTCGTCACGTATATCTTATTTAGATCTAAACAAAAAAATAGCCGAGGGTTAACAGTCCAACTCAAAGATAAAAAAGGGCGGAAATCACTAATCACGGGCGGAGTTGCCACGATTTTAGAAGAGGGGGATTCATAGCCAACAGCGGGGGTTCTGAAGGTATCCTTAGAATATATTGAAATTTATAATTTTGAATGGTTTATTAAATGTGCTATAGTACGTTCCCGTAGCCTAGCCTTCAGAAGTTGAAACATTTTAGAACACAACCATACCATCCTAGACCAGCTTTGTCGGCTTAACATTTTATGCGTTCTAATCCTGTAAAATCTTTGGAAAAATCGTAGCTGTATTACGGAAGGACAAAGCTAAAGATCACGCATCGGGATATAAAGAAATTCGTGTTTCAATGGTGAAACTTGAAAACAATTTTTCAACAGCTGCTGACTGAGACTTCAAAATTTTATTTACGCTAAAATTAAAACATTGTCTCCGAAACAATTAGCAGATTCTGCCAAAGAACGAACAAATTCTGTAATCGTATTGAAAAAATCAATAGCTGGCGATATAAGCTCACAACAAAATCTTAATCCCTTCAAGCCCGGCTGCAGGATAGAGACCTTCACGGGCCTGAATTTTCAGGCCCGGCCCGGCCCGTTAAAATTTCTGCTCGGCCCGGCCCGTTTCAAAAATTTTGGACCTCGGCCCGGCCCGGCCCGGCCCGCTCCAACTTAGGCCCGGCCCGGCCCGGCCCGTAAGGTGAAAAGTTAGGCCCGGCCCGGCCCGAGCCCGTTTTACTAATTTTTTGCCGTTGCCCAAAACAAAAAATTTTTCGTTTTTAGGAACTTATTCGTGTTTAACCATTTTAAGCGATTTCGCAGGCTCATATTTTTATTAAGTATGTGCAGTCCTCTGTTCGGTTCTTTGTGCTTAATAGGGAACAGCTCAGCTCGTCGATTCAACGAAAGCACGAAATATACTATAAATTAGGAAGAAAACATACATACAAAATATTAAAATAAATAAAACTGCATTTAGGATGATAATGTACAATTTAGAGATAGTATATAAACACAAGTACACTAACTAAGTCCCGCAGTACAAAGGCCAAAGTGCAAAGTGTCAAGCTGCAAAGACGCTAAAAAGCTACGAAATTCAAGAAAAACGAAATATAATTCCACTGACTATAGAAAATTTATATTAGAAATTAATAGAATTTCTAATAAAAATTGACAAAATTGAAAATAAGACAAAACTTTTAACTGAAAACACCAGGCCCGGCCCGAAGCCCGGCCCGCTCCAGTCCTAGGCTCGGCCCGGCCCGGCCCGCACCCAAATTTTTCCTACCTCGGCCCGGCCCGGCCCGTTCCACCTTAGGCCCGGCCCGGCCCGCGCCGGGCTTACGGGCCTGAGTGAAGGTCTCTACTACAGGACATGCAGCTCTGGTCAGTTTGCCCTTCACAACACTACAGTTTGGATTAATATGCCGAATGTTATCAAAGAAGTAACGTTCCAACATTTCACCAATGGTAAGTGGAACTCTACAAATGTGGTGCGGTTCGAAATTTAATTTAAACAATTGTAGCAACGGTTCCAGCAGATAACCAAATCTGATCCATGGATTAATTTTCAGCAGTTTTGTAAAAATTTAGACTGTCAAATTTGCTAATTTTTATATATTAGATGAGTCGAACATCCTCTAAATACCCTTGATAAAATTAAAGAAGAATCATTTCTGTACATATTGTTTGTCCAGCTTTGTTGGTGCTCTCATAAAAAAGGTAACCACGAGAAAGCTCAGGAAGAAAGCAGAATAAATAGTACTGCTCATTTTCAGACGTTGACCCCATGCCAAAAGCTGACCCATGTCAAGATAAGTCAATTTATGCTGCGTTTCTGATCCACTAACTGTTTTTGTTGAAGTTTTATTTTCATGGGGGTTCTAAGGGTTCTTAAGTTTACTAAGAGATTTTGATCCACAACTACATGGTTTAACTTGGATAAATTTCAACAAACTTGTTTACCTTTGCTATTTCAACAAACTAATTACGTTTACATAAGAACACTTAAATGACGTCACAATGACGTTTGTAGAATGCCTGTAGAGTAGGCAATGAACAGTCGTAGTCGTACTGGATACAATCGCATGAAACAATTCAGAACGTCCTGTGGGGGTATTGGGTTTCTAAACCTTTTATCTCGACATGGGACTGTTAGTTAGTAGAAAATAGCTAGTTCGCAGACATCCAGTTGGTATTTTACCAGTTAGGACTGGCATATTGTCGGCAAGTAGTCTTAAAAATTTGCAAAAGCTCCATCTTTCAAAGCATAATATAATAACATTTGGGATTAGTGAAAATTAATAAATTTCTCTGGCGTGCCTAGAATATTTAAAATGGCAACCGCTGAGATTTTCAGAAAATAAGTTTAAAATTTTCCAACAACTCTCTTCCACTGTTAATCTTTCGTACAGAGAACTAATGACAGTCGAGGGAAAATAACAGTTATCAAATGCAACCATGCGACGGTTTCTTTTAGCAAACTCTACCCAGATCAAAGGCATCTACTTTCTAAGAGGTCACAAAGACCAACTTGCACCAATTGACTACTGCAAAAGCAGTGTTGATACAAAAATTTGAAGGCACAAAACAAACACTCCAAAATTTACTGATACTACAGAAAAAACATTTATTGACACAAAACTACAAATACTCAATAAACAACAAACGATTTCTGCAATCCGTACATTCGTAATCAAAACATTCCCACTTTAAGTTTTATCAGTCAAGGCATAGCTAAACAATTTTTAATATCAAAGTAGACAGAAAACCCCAAATTCCTACAAAGACCAATCAAGTCGCTTTTCTTCAGGCAAAATACTCCAGTTTGGTGAAGGCTTGCCCGGGACCAACCAATGGAAGTCCTGAACGCTGTGCCACTGATTTTTGGCCGGATCAAAACCAGACTTATTCCAAACATCCTCAAACCGGAATTTAGCACAATCTTTCAGCAACTGATACGGAGCAAAGCCAAGATCGTGACAATCTTCAATGATGGGCCCCGACACAGTGTGCACATAAAACTGGCTATCACTGGTCGTATGAATACGCAGCTGTTGACAGGCAAACAGGAAATCACAGCTGGCACACTGTTCCAGCATAATGGACGTTTTGACGGGCGCAGCCAGGATGGTGCACCCAGTCAGGTTGCGGATACGAAGTGTGGAAGCCAGGCCAGCAATGACAACTTTCATCCGGGACATATTGGAGAGCAGCAGATCCTTTCCGGCACATTCCTCCCCAATTTCCAGCGTTTCATTGGAAAGATCAGAAAAGGCGAGACCTCGACTATTTCCTCCAGCGGTTGCCGGCGTCGTCTGTTTAGGCTTTTCGTCCTGGGCCGATCCCGAACTAGGCCTATCAAAACTGTCAGACTGACAACTCTCAGCAGGATTAGCACTAGCCGGAACCGCCTGTTTCGCAAATTTGAAACCCGAACCAACCGATACGCCATTCTGAACAGGTGTGGTCGAGGACAGCTGGGTCTGAAGATCACGAATCCTGGTCTGGGCAAAGCGCAACTTGGCCGGAGGTAGAACGGAGGCATACTCGACCAGTAGTTGATCCAAGGCTTGCAGCTGTTCAGACATAGCGGCGGCAGCTGCGGCACCCGCTTGAGGGCTCTGATGCTGCTGCTGCTGAGCCTGGTCCAGGAGTGAGCTAAATTTCTGATCAAACTCCAACAAGAATTTACTGTGGGAGGTCTGGGATCCACCGTTTTCTGCGGTCGTGGATTGCCGGGTACGATGGCGTTCACTCAGCCTGGCCAGCATCTGTTGACGTTTCTCTTCCATTACTGTTGATGGTTCCGTTGTGGGCGCTGAAGAATTGAACGGACTTTCGTCAGACATGGTTCAAACGTACTGTATCAAGGATTGTGGATTCTTGAACACTGATAAATTCCACTTGTATATAGGTCGATCTAACAAAATATCCAATCTATGGGATCATAGGAAACAGAAACTATCTACAGTTTTTCGAACACTTCAGGTCATAGAAAGGGATAATCGCACATAATATACAGGTAGATAGATAGGTAGGCAAATAGAGTTATATATAAATGTTTCAAAATGACCGAAGACTTAGGAACAGCAATTATCGCCAGGAACGTAATGGATACCACGGAAGCAGAACCTCTTTCCACTGTCTTCGAGCTGAAACAACAACAAAATATGATTATTCTATTCATGCACACAAATTGTAGCACTGATGAATCAGAAACAGGTAAAACTTACTAAAATGAATTTAAAAAATAAACCGGTAAAACCAAATGTTTAGGGCACTGAAAACAAAAGTCCAAATTTAGAGAACAAGCTAAAACTGAGAAAAAGAACAGAAAAATGAAAACCATCTTGCAAAAGATTATCCTAAGTGAGCCATGTAAAACATAAAGTGGACTCTGCTTTAGAAAGGACAATGCAGTACTCATCTTTTGCAAAGCGGTCCTCACCCAGTTTACACTAACTGATCTGTCCCCCACCCACCCCTTTGCTCTCATTGTTCATACATTGTTCTTTCCACCTGTGCTTCACACCACCAGTCACTCTATTCTATTCATTCTAGTATACAAACTTGTGATGCTACTCAGGTCGCCTGGATGCTGTCCACACAACATTAAGCCTGAGGTTTATTATTGGGGGAAAAGGGGCGACATCAATCCACTTTTTGGACCCCGTTCCACTTTCTTGGGCTTCCCCCCACTCATCCTGAGGTTACCAGAAAATGTCAAATTTTTAGGATTTTTCGGTCAGAAATCGTTTGAATTTGAGTTTGAAAAGTTTGAAAGTTTGAAAAAATGTTTGCCTAAAAACCCCAGCTAAGCTAGACAGGTCGTCCATCTAGGCCTTCCGGCTCCCCAAAGTTTCTATAATTCAGCTAAAATGAAACCTACAATTGAAAAACATTTTCACAGAAATTTTTATCTTTATTTAACTATCTTTTATTTTTTTATTTTTAACTTATCTTTTATTTTTTATTTAACATCTTGAATTGTCTGCGTCAAGAAACTGCTAAATTTCCATTATAAACTCTATATCATAGGTGTAACGGGGATTTGGGGTGGGGGGCCCTCCCCCGAAATTTTGGGGGGCCCCTTTTTAGACCCCCCCAAACCCCCCACGACCCCCCCCCAAACCTCCCTCAAAAAATTTTTCAATTTTTATGCCAAAAATCGCATTTTCAGCCATTGCTAATGCCGAAAAACATGAAAGCATTAAGTAATTTTGACATTAGACAGTGTTTTTAAACTCGGAAACTTGATTGCCAACATGTTTCTGAGTCCAGAATAAGGTCAATATTGAGTTTAGAAGTCCATAAAACCGTTATAAACGTGTATTTCTCGCGATAATAAACACGTTAAGCCAAAAATTTGAACTTTTTTGAAAAATTTTGCAAAATTTACCCTAAAAATGGCCAAATTTAGGCCAATTTTCGCGCCTTCGGCGCGACTACCCCCCCCCCCCCCCAGTTGGGGGGGGGGGCCGGGGCCCCCAAAAATTTCTGGGGGGGGGGTGGGTGGAAAGATGACTCGGGGGGTTGGGTTACCCCCCCAAACCCCCCCCCCCCCAATTACACCTATGCTCTATATATGTCTGAAATGTAAACAGATATCCTATTTGAAAAAATAAATACACGCACGTCGAGTGAATTCTTCAAAGTCTTCCGGATGCAAGGCAATATACCGATCTACCACCTCGTCACGAATCTGATAACGGTGATGCTTATAAACAGCAATAAAATAGAAAAGCGCAGAGCAACCTGCTATGTATACTGGATATTTGTATATGCCTAAAACAAAAACAGCGCACATAGCAAATAAGATATATAGAAAACGAAATCATTTATCGCAACACAAACTAGCAATTTGGAGTTCAGCAACAGCAGGCTCCAGTTTTTGACGTTGCTAAACTACTGGTAACCCTTAGCTATGTACACTAGCGTAGCGAGAAAAAAATTTCGGAGGGGCCAAGCTAAAATGCTCTGAAACTTCTACCGCAACTAAACAGTTGGTGGAAATTTTCAGGCAACATCTAGAGCTTTTTGAGATATTTCCGTTGAAAAGCGGCGCCGCAGGAGAAAATTTTCAAAATATTTTTTCGCGCTGCTGCTACTCATTAAAAATTTTTCTTTTGTCTCCGATTTTGGGGGGGCATGCCACCCTCGCCCCCCCCCTGGCTATGTACACACTACATACATCCGGGAACTTTGAAAGACAAATCATACGTATGAAACTTTGACCAAGAAAGGCAACAGTTACCACTGTAAAATATATATATATATGTATATATATATATATATATATAAGGTAGGGGCGCGATAGCGCTCCTACATATGGGTGTAAAGGCGTCTGCGCGGCCCCCTGGAGACCGTGTTGGCCTGGTGCCAGCGAATTAGAGGTCCGGGAGGAGTAAAAATGTTACCATCGTAAAGGACTCGAGTATGACTACAAGTATCACCATACTTTTGGTTCGAATTCGAGACTTCAATTTTTTGCACTTGGCAACAGTTAGTTTGAGTTTGATTATTTTCTAGGTGAATAACGCTAATTGGAAGTGCATTTTCTAGAGAAGTGTTGGAACGTTGTGGGCATTTTGATCCAATTACTAATGCTATATGTTGGTAGACAGTATATCCCCCCATGATACCTTTTTTGGTCATTTTGGCACCTGGCCAATTTTGGCTCTGTGCCAAGGCCCCAAAGTCGGACTTTCGCTATTTTGGCACTTCGGTGGTGGTGGACCTTTTTCACAGGCTAGCAGCCACATCGTTTTGGTTTACTTTATTTGAATATTTCGGCCAATGCACACAAAGTAACGAGGGGATTGTTTAATTTCGCTCTGTAGCTTTCAGGAGATAGGCCCAAACTTTGCAATTTTTGGCCTGTTTTGGCGAACTTTCTAAGTCCCATTTTCACTAGAAATAGCCAAAAAGTCGCCAAAAATGGCGTTTTGCGGTCTTTTAGTGGTGCCCATATATATATATATAGTAAATCGGGGTCGCTGAACACGATGAGCGTAGTGCCGAGTTCGATGGATGTGACCCCTGACCCACAGCGCCCACCCACACTGGGTCCGGTGTGGGTCAAAGATGAAAGTCTTCAAAAGTGGTCATGTTTGGTATCAAATGAAAGCTCTTGGCGAGACGAACAACTTTTGCCATTATAGCACCCACAAAAAGTGGCCCAATAGTCCTATGGGTGGGTGCCCCACCCCCAGTGGGTCCGATGGGGGTCAAAAATGAAAGTCCTCAAAAGTGGTCATGTTTGGTATCAAATGAAAGCCCTTGGCGAGGCGATCAACTTTTGTCATTATGCCACCCACAAAAAATGGCCCCACCAACGACCTGTGGGTGGGTGCCCCACCCACAGTGGGTCCGGTGTGGGTCAAAAATGAAAGTCTTCAAAAGTGGTCATGTTTGGTATCAAATGAAAACCCTTGGCAAGGCAATCAACTTTTGTCATTATGCCGCCCACATAAAGTGGCCCCAGCGACCTGTGGGTGGGTGCCCCACCCACAGTGGGTCCGGTGTGGGTCAAAAATAAAAGTCTTCAAAAGTGGTCAAGTTAGGTATCAAATGAAAGCCCTTGGCGAGACTAACAACTTTTGTCATTATATATAGCACCCACAAAAAGTGGCCCAATAGTCCTATGGGTGGGTGCCCGACCCCCAGTGGGTCCGATGGGGGTCAAAAATGAAAGTCCTCAAAAGTGGTCATGTTTGGTATCAAATGAAAGCCATTGGCGAGGCGATCAACTTTTGTCATTATACCACAAACAAAAAGTAGCCCCATAGTGCTGTGGGTGGGGGGCCCACCCCCAGTGGGTCCAGAAGGTCAAAAATGAAAGTTTTCAAAAGTGGTCAAGTTTGGTATCAAATGAAACCCTTGGCGAGGTGAATAACTTCTGCCATTATACCACCCACAAAAAGTGGCCCCATCGACCGCGGGGGTGGAGTTCCACGTCCACCACGACGGGTATTATATATATACGTATATATACAACATATGCAGGTACGTATATACGTATGTAAGTAATATGCCACCACTTTGTGGCCATGCCTGTTGCATTTTTCAAGCTCCTACTATCAATTAGCACACTGCAGGGATCCTTTAAAGTGGCAGAAGGACAAGAAATGAAAATGCTCCTCCGGAGCATGGAAAAGTAATATGGGTGGATGGGGTGAGGTTGCGAAATCAAGAGAGGACTAGTTTTGAAAATGCTTAATATGCGGCTAGGTTCTAAAAGACAGGAGGACTAGGTTGTGGGCGAGCTAATATGGGCACAGCGTCGCCAAACAACCCATATTCGCGGGCTTGCACGCTTCGCTTCAGCATTTGTCGCATATAGAATAGTCAACATTAGAGCCAATAAAAGTTTTTGAATGGGTGTTTTAGGCTAGCTATGTATATATATATATATACGTACCCTAAGTTTCGTTGGAATGAAAAGAAAAGTATCGAACAGAAATATAAGGTTGTGGCGGTAAAACCATTGGTTCAATCCGGCAGGGTTGCAGTCAAGGACTATCGCTATGAAATTATTCTTTAAATATGCTGTCTGTATAAATGCATAAAATGCACAGTAAGCTTAGACTTTCTCGAAGGAGAAGTCTGACTACATGGAAGTTCGAATAGGCGGATATTAGGGATCGACCGGAATTCCGGTTCCGGTTCCGGTACTTTTTGGTTCCGGTTCCGGTTCCGGTTTTTGAAAACGTACCGGAACCGGAACCAATTTTAGCCTATTATCAAAAGCAAAATTTTATTAAAATTTTCAAAAATTTTATCAAACTTCTTTAAAACTTTTTGAGAAAACTGCGATTCTCTTATAACCAGAATATTATTTATACAAAAATTTTCGCCTGCGGCGCTATTGCATTATATACTTAGAATGTTTTGAATTTGTAATAATAATGTCTAATGTATCGTTGTTATGAATATTAATATATATATATATACTATAAAACAAAAATAATACTTAATAACTCAGATTAGATAGCACAAGACCGCCGAAACTTTTAAATTTAAGAGAACCTAATGCTGAATTGAAATTATTGAAGCCTTACCGTCGACCTATGCTATTTCAAAATTATAGAGTGCGCTGTTGTATAATCAAATGTCAGATTTAGCTTAAATTTAATATGTTTAATTGTTTAAATCGAGACTGGTTTTTAAATATGGACTACGTAAGTTTGTTGCTCTTTGTTTAGCAATTAATCCAGCGCGCAGATCAACAGAATTACTAAAAAATTATGGATGGAACAAATAGCAATGGTTTTTAGAAATCTTTTGAAGAAACGTCATTTAAAATTTAAATATCCTGATGAAGCTAGCTAAACGGAAGAAATTTTGTTTAACTCAAGTTGGAGAAATTGTGCATTTCGGTTTTCTTTGAAACTTGTGAAAAATACTTTTGGCTTATATGTTTAATGGATGAAAATTTATATATAATATTTCAATCATGCAAAAACCATTTGCATTTTAATCAGAAAACTCCAATAACAAAGTAATGATATATACTGAGATATAACAACAAGCTAAGGAATTATAAGCCGATGTTCTAAACAAGTCCAATTTTGTATATAGCTGATGTTACCTAAGTTCATAACCAGATTAGATTTACAATTTATACATACAAGAACAGTAATTTTCAGAAAAAATTTAATTTTGTCTGAAGTACAGAGAGAATAAAAGTAAACTAAAATAGTATATAATAGATATCTTTTGTTTTCTAAAAATGTAAATGGCATTATTTTTTATTTTGCGTTTTGAAAATGCTGCAACGCTTCTAGTAAAGTTAAATGAACTTTTTGATTATGACTAGAAATTATCAGCCTAAAAAGCCAGATAAAAACTAAACATGTTTATGACTTATTTTGTCGATGGAGCAGTTGTTGGTGCTCGCAAAAATTTTGGAGGAATCAATTTCTATCTACTTATATGTAGCTTAATTTAAAATTCAGCTTAACCAAGTAAGAAGTTAAATTTTATTTGCAAGCAATGTCCTTTAAGTCAACTTGCATTCGATTAAATTATTCATCGAAATTCGTATATAGAATGTAAAAATATAGATGCCGTTTATTCATCGAAAATGTGCTCGAATAATATAAATATAGCATATTCATACCGTGTATAATTAATTTTAAATTTTAATTTTAAAGCTATAATGTAGTAAAGTTTGTGCTATAAGACAAAAATCTCTTAATAAATTGCAAATTTCATGTTCCTGCATTGAAATAACTATATATATAAAATATAAAGCAAACGTTATTACAATGTTCTAGTAACTTACTATAAAAAAAGCGAAAAATTGTGCAAAAATTGTCCAAAACGTCAGAAAAAATTTTCGATTTTTGTAGTGTTAAAGAGCTGGTTCCGGTTCCGGTTTTTTAAAGCCAATTCCGGTTCCGGTTCCGGTTCCGGTTTTTTGGAGTTCCGGTCGATCCCTAGCGGATATAGATTATATCATCTATAACTATAAAAGTCTAGAAATTGATATAGATGATTGTAATTTTGACTGCCCGCGAATATGGGTTGTTCGGCGACGCTGTGCCCATATTAGTTAGTCCACAACCTAGTCCTCCTGTCTTTTAGAACCTAGCCCCATGGCCATATTAAGCATTTTCAAAACTAGTCCTCTCTTTATTTCGCAACCTTGTTGTTGTTGATTTCGGAGGTCGATCAGGGGGGTTCCAATATACTCGATGGGCTCAGAAGAATCCACTATCACGAAGGAAGCAGAGTACCGGTTCCGGCTGGTCCCAGAGGCAGGACAGGGTTGGGTTGGGACTCAGGTTTTTGAGCCGGGCCTAAGTGTGCCGTGGGCAGTTCAGGAGTAGGTGAGCGAGATCTTCCTCCTCACCATTTTGGCAATAAGAGCACAATGGGGACGGGTATCGAACAGGGTCTACGACATTACGGAACTGTCCCAGCAAAAATGATTTGCCGGTTCGCAGCTGGCTAAGTACTATCCTGTCTCTCCTGGTGAAGCCAGCCTCCACGGGAGACGGGACAGGACCCCTGCCACGATAGAGTTCCCGTTGATGATGAATGCCGCGGTACCAGCGGCTATGTAGCTCTCTAGATATAGCCGCTTTGGAGGTTTCTAGGTCGACTGGAACAGCTTGATGGTCCATGCTGCAGCCTTCCGATGCCAGTTTATCTGCAGTTTCATTTCCTTGAATGCCTGCATGACCTGGCATCCACTGGAGAGAAGGAGGCTGAAGTTAGCTCTCAGGCCGCTGTGCAGTAGCTTCACCAAAGACTGAGAGTCGGTGCAGAGTAGAATGGTGGCTTCAGTGGGGATCGTTCTCACGTTTTCCAGTAACCACTCTAGAGATCTGGCTACCGCTGTCAGCTCGGCTCTGAAACTAGAGCAGTAGCGGCCAGCAGGGAAAGAGAGTCTGACCGGCTCTCTGCCGTCTCTGTGATGAATATGCCGCTTTCACCGCTTGACGTTCCTTGAACAGCCGCGCCATCTGTCCAGATAGTTAGACTGGGTGTAGGCAGCGAATCCAGAGTTTGGTCAGCCAATCTTTTCTTGAACTCAACAGGGTCCGCCTTGGTAACTTGACCGGCAAGTTCTGGGTTCACCTGGGCGTCCAGCACCCTGCAGATAGGTGGTATGGAGGATGGCGGAAGGATTGGTTCAGGAGTTAGGTCTAATATTCCAACTTCTCTGCTGATTCTTGCAGCCTCCTCTCTCCAAGAGGGTTGGGACTTCAGTTTTCGCTGCTGCTGTTGCGGTGCGACAATCATGTCCCGCTTTGGGATATCCGCTGGCAGTTTTCGTGATTTTTCACAGGCGAAACTGGCGAGCTGCTGGGTGCGTAGACAGACTGGGATGAGGTTGGCTTCTAGTTGAAGGAGTTCAGTTGGAGATGCGCGGAGGCAGCCGGTAATAGTTCTGGCGGCCTGACATTGGATTTTTTTCTAGAGTTGCCAGATGGGTGCTTGCAGCACAGGGCATCCAACCTCCGCCGCAATATTCTATTGCGGACCGAACGAATACCAGGTATATATATACAACCAGGTACAATACCAGATTTCGCAACCTCACCCCATACACCCATATTACTTTTCCATGCTCCGGAGGAGCATTTTCATTTCTTGTATATATATATACGTATATATATAAATATATATTATCGATTTTCTTCATTTTCACATATCCATCAGAGTCTATCACCGTGGCGCAAGCCGTTTCGCGTTCGGCTCCTTGTTCCAAGTGGTAAACAATGACGCTTCACATTTCTGGACGTTCAATCTAGTTCCATTTTGGTGATGGCATCAAGGGCTTCCTGGAGTGTACTGGTGGCCACCGCAATCTGTGGATATTTGCGACAGATGGCCACATCGTCGGCAAATAGGGAAATTTTCACTCCTTCAGGAACTGCCTCAACCAGGGAGTTTAAGAACACCTGGAATAAAGTTGGAGAGAGGACACAACCATGGGGAACACCACATCGTTATGGCCGACTGGTGACCCCTTCAAATTCGACGGAATAGAGCCGATCCTGCAGAAAGCTTTAACCCACCAGGATATGCATCTAAGCACCCTGACAAGCGACATCGCCTCTGGGCTTATTCTAGTGGGGGGGGGTGGGGGGCCTGGGGGGTGGGGGCCCCCCATAAACACCCTTCCCCCCCCAAAAAAAGTAGGCGCCCCTTTTGGTACCAAATTTTGCCCTAAAAAATCGCTCAGAAGGCCAAATTTTCAAAAATTTTCCGGCTTCGCCGGAGATGTTTACTCAATTTTTGCCCTTTTCAACACTAAATCTGCTTATTTTTGCTATGAAAATCAATTTTTATAGTATATGCCAGAAAAATAGCGCTATTTTTAGCATATTTTTTGAAACATTTTCGCCCCCCCCAAAAATTCCTTGCCCCTCGGACCTTTGGGGGGGGCCCCCCCAAGAAAAAATTCCTAGAATAAGCCCAGCGCCTCGGAGCAGACCATAGTGCCAGACTCTATCGAATGCTCTTGAGAAATCGATGAGAGCCATGACAGTTCGGTGGGCCGAAGGTCGAAGGTTATGGTCGAAGCCGTCGCTGATTGATTGCGTGATCCTAAGAACATGATCCTGGGTGGACCGGGCAGATCAGAAGCCAGCTTGATATTTCCTACTAGTCTTTTCCTGCAGATAGGATAACCGACTCAGCACCAGTCTGTCCATCCCTTTGGTGAGACAGGATGTGAGCGCGATTGGCCGGTAGCTGGAGATGTCTGAGGCACCTTTTTCTAGCTTGGGAATGGCCACAATCTTTGTCCTTTTCCACGAAGTAGGGTAGAAGCCTTCTCTGAAGGAGCGGTTGCAAGGAGAAAGAAAGATCGATTTGGCTCTATCCGTCAGATGGCGGAGGCTGGCATTACTGACACGGGGCGATGCCAGGTGCGGCACTGGCTCTGAATTTCTGAAGAACCGTTTGCAGTTCGTCCATGGAGAAAGGAGCACGGCGCTGGGTTGGTCGTCGGCATAGCGACACGTGCTATTGAGACCATTCTTCATTTCAATGATGACTTCCGGCGAAGCCGGAAAATTTTTGAAAATTTGGCCTTCCGAGCAATTTTTACAGAGCAAAAGTTGGTACCAAAAGGGGGACCCACTTTTTTGGGGGGCGCGATGTTTGGGGGGACGATTTTGGGGGGAAAGGGTGTTTATGAGGGACACCCCCCACTAGAATAAGCCCAGTACTGTAGTCCTTCTCTAGCCCACTCCACACGCCAAATAAGAAAGACCTGCGCACTGTGGACCTTTCTGTATAAGAGGCTAAAGTTGGAGTAGGGACACGGTTGGGCCCACCACCTTCAGGGTGCCCCCCAGCCACATGGATAGATTCTACAGGGAAACGAATGGGCCTTACAGATTCACCATAGGGGTTCCTATTCGAATACAAAACCTCATCCCAGCGGCTCTTATGTGTAGGGCTCCACAGTCCATAAGCCCAGACCAACACCCCTTCAGACACTAACTTTCGACCCCTGGCAAGGAAGCAATCGGTGACCGACCGACTCCAAACTCTCAAATGTAGATCTTCACCCTTGGGCCATGCCACATGTGCCATATGAGAGCCCAGCTTCGCTCGCTGCGATCTATTTCGAGGCTACGTAATTTGTTTTCAGACTTTTTTCGGGGGACATTTGCGGGGGGGGGGGGCAACCGCGGAAAGTATATAATTTCCCAGGAATTGAGGAACTTTCTGTACATAAAAAACCTAGAACATTAGGGCTCTGAAGGGTCCTCCGAGCTGCACCCCTGGGAGGGAATGGAGAGAAACCGCGTCCCGCGAGGGGGCTCCATTTTTATATCTCAAGATCTACCCATATACTCCTGTCCACAGGCTCTTCACACAAAAAGTTGAGCCCGATCGGTCTACTCCTCCGCTGGCCCCAGGCCAAACATGTCCAATGTTACATGTTCCGTCAAATTTTCCCTATTCAAGGGGAGAGCTATCGCGCTGCCCCTAAATATATACTGCTCACTCACCTGCGTAAATTGGCCTTTTATAATATAAGTTAGTAAAAAGAGCGGTTGCGTAACCAACAGCAGCTCCGTAAACGGCTGCTTTTTTCGGGGCGAGAAATCCACCAGAAGGGACTATGCCTTTGACAGGATCAGCTAGTTCTTCGCCACCGAAAACCTTTTCAATATATTCTGCCTGCTCAGCCGGAGTTGACATGCGTACAGAGCTCAGCTATATCGGCAACCACCTCCAGACCTCTGCCACAAAAGCAAAAAAGATTGTAGGTGAATAATACTTGGTTTATTTTAGGCGAAAAAAGTGGGGGTGGGGAGATTGGGGGAGCTCCACCCCCCCCCCCCCACTAGCTGGCTTATATATTTTTACTGGGGGGCCACTAGGCAACCTGCCCGTCCCCATTCGAAAATCCCCCATAAATTTTGACCTCCCCCATAACCCAAAAAATTGCCAAGTTTCACCAATTTTACACTAAATTTTCCAGCTTCGCCGTAACTTTAACGAAATTGTCGCTATTTTAGCGTAAAGAACACTTAAAACTAGTCATTTTTAGCGATTTTGGCAGTTTTTACACAAAAAACGTAAACATTTGCAAAATTTGTTTCAAAAATATGCCCCCCCATATCTCGTCCCCCATATATATTGTGGCCTAACAATAAGCCAGCCTAGTGGCCGGGAGCTCCACCCACTAGTCAGGGTATTTTTAATTCGATGGGGCCCCCCGAAAGTGACCTCCCTCCCGGGATTTTTGCTTCCCCCGAATGGATTTTTTGAGGGCCCAAATTTTTGCTAAAACTAGGCAAAATTTAAAAAATTTTCCGGGCTTCGCCGGAGATTTTTCAAAAAAATGGCTATATATATTTTTAGCTTAACCTTAAATCCTGGCATTTTTGAGAACTTTTTGCCTTTCTACGTGTAAAATAAGCCAAAAATACCAATTTTTAGCTCATTTTTGCAAAAAATCTTTCAACTGCAACTTTCCAAAAAATTTTCGAGGTGGGTTGACGAGTACTACAATACAAGCAACAAGTTTTCGTCAAAATTTTAACTTTGAAAGATTTCGCTCCCGGACGAATTAGGTCCGTTTTTTTCGCGTAAGTCACGCTTGGAGAAGCACTTTCCTTCGAACTCAAAAACTGCACGATCGGGGCATTTTCAGCCCGTGAAGTTTGGTTTTTCTGAGAGTAGTGTGTGTTAATGTACGTATATCAAAAATTATTGCAAAATTTAAATTTTCAAGAAAATTTTTGAAAATTTTCATTTTCGATTTGGATCCACAATTTCCAGGCCCCGAATTTTATATAAATTGACGTCCCCCCCCCCCAGAAAATGCCTTCTCCCCTGATATCGCCCCTCCCACGATTTCTGCTTCCCCCGAGATTATTTGGAGGCCCAAATTTTTGCCAAAAATTGGTAAATTTTCAAAAATGTTCCGGCTTTACCCTGGATTTAGTAAAAATAGTTAAATTTATCTTAAATCCTGACATTTTTGAGAACTTTTTGCGTTTCACCATGCAAATTAATACGCCAAAAATTGCGGCAGCGTCCCCCAGAAATTGAAGAATTTTGAAATTGTGGAAAATTCATGAATTCAAACAATAAAAAGATTATATATGTATATAACTCTGCCAATGTATAAGCGGTCGGCTGAAATATTTTCATTAATAAACTGCTAAGGTGTTAAGTATATACGATTAATATACTTGCAATATAGGAAAGGAAACAGAACTACGTAATAAAGCAGTGCAGAAGTGAAATCTAAGTGCGCCGCAGTCGCAAATTTTGAAAAATTTGTGAAATCTAATAAAATCCTGCTCAATTTTCGCTCAGAATATGCATATAATACAGCTGAAAAAACTTTTTCTAAGAGCTGTCCGAGGAGGAGGAGGGTGCCCAAATCGCAAAGGGATGGCCCCGCCCCCGCGCATGGATCCGCCACTGCCCGGGAACCCCCCACCCCCGAAGAAACCCTAAAAATACTCTGCATTACTGGTAATAAGCTGCAGTGACATACCGCAGAAGAAACCTACAAACATTTAGAAATAATCTGAAAGCCGACGGCTAATTTAAGGGGTAGAAAGAAATTTTGTGGGTTTGGTCGGGGACCAACCAACCGGCAACCCCCACCCAATCGCCAATTTCAGTAACAGAAAGCCATTATCTTGTGTCAGCAAATATTAAATTTAGTTACATTTTGTTATATAATCGTGAAAGTTTCGGACTGAACAAACGCAAGTTCTTTGTGAACAAACGAAGCCTTTGCAACGATATTAACATTTTTAAGTTTGGAGGGTATGGGGGGATAGCATGAAGTTAACGCAACAAACAAACTTTTGATATAACTATTCAGCATCGCCTGAACAAACGAAAATTTTACTGTGAACAATCGTGAACAAACGACATGCATTTGTGCACGTTTATTTAAGCTGTGGGGGGAACTTCCGATAGGTTTGAAAACTGACAAATTTCCACCAAGATGTGTCAAAATTATTTGATTGATTTGATTGATTGATTCAATTGGGTCATCATCGGAGGCAGCTAGCCCTACGATCATCTATTTCTGTTGTTCTATGCCTAACCATTCTTTCTGATGATTTCTATCATTATTTCTTCGGTTACATTTGAATTATTAGATCTTAAAGACGGCCCACTTAAGGTGGTGATTCCCTTTGGTCACATAAAGTTTGCACCATTATAACTCATTCATTACTTGGAGTTAAGAAGCCATTTTTATATCAAAATGTAGCTTGACATTTTCTCTTGTTAATGAGTGCAATGAATCTAAGTTTGGCTTTCCAAAATGTTTTTCCTGTATTTTAGAAGAAGTATAATTTTTCAGATTTTTTGCAGGCTGAAGTAGATTTTTTCGCAAGACATCGGTTAGAGCATTCGATACCTCTATCAAATAGCTGGGGACCCTTTTTTAGTTATTGTGATATCGCTCTTCGTTATGGAGAAATAAACTAAAATGTCTGCGCAACCTGGATTTTGCCTACTTTTAACTACTTTGGCAAGCCACTACTTCAGTTAGAAAGCAGCTATCGGGGCAACTAAAAAAAGGGTCCCGGGGTATTTTTGTGTAGAACATATCTGCTAAGTGGCAACTCTCTAGCTTGCATACTAAATTCTGCACAATCGCTGGAAAAAATTTGGTCGTGTTTTTGCAAAAACTACATTTTTTGTGATAGCAGCCTAAGGGATAGCAATTGTACGATGGACATGCCTCCGATAATTAGCCTCTGTGAGACCTTTAAATTGACACCCTTAGTTAAATTTTACGGGTTTCGTAGCTCAAGAAGTAGTGGATTATTTGATTTCTGCAGAAAGGACAAGTTTTTGACGCCAAAATAAGAAAATTGGCTATATCTCACGATAGGGAAAAGCTAGAAATTTCCTTCCAAAAGCAAAATTGTAGAGTTTAACGAGTTCTTTCGAATGGATATAGTCATAGCCATGCAGCTGCTGCCAAACTTTCAGAAATTGGCAAAAACCGCCCTGAACGCAAATGTTGAATTTTTGAAGCGCGATTGCGCAGAAGGTGTTAGAACGCTAAAACAACTTATTTTGGAAAGTTTCGTTGAATTTCATCCTGGTTTACGCCGTCAATCAACAATATGTGCCCAAAAGGAATCACCACCCTTAAGGGGGCGCTTGCATTACCGGGAACGGTTCTCCTGAGTTCATTTGTCAACCAATCCGTTTCAAACTTTCAACAAGCAGTGGTAATTGGTGTCATATACTCGCGATTTATAGAATATTAAGAATCCAGTGCTTGGCATGCGACCTACACAGCAGGGATAAGATTAAATATTCAAAACGGTGTATTCATTAACGGCTGAAAAAAATTAGCTCAAATTTTGCACAAATGTGTAAATAAACTTAGCGCAGGGACAATTTTTTCAGCTTTTCGACTTATACAGTTTTGAGTGTTTTATGAAGTTCGGAAGTCAATATCCCACGGAATATACGATTTAAACAAAAACTGAAAAAACTTGCCCCTGCTTACCCTTCCAATAAACGTACATGCAAAAAATTTTGAGCAAGCTTGGTTGAAGCATTTATGAGAAAATGTGCGCGAATTTGAAAAAATTTCGCACATAGTCGCTTCTGTTTACACGCATACATTATGTTTTTAATTAGTTTCCTAGCATACATTAACATAGGATGGGGTCTTGGGGGGGCTTGTCCCAAAAAATTTTCAGGGGGCTTGTACCTTGAACAAAAATTTTCAGGGGGGCTTGTACCTCAAAAACAATTTCTCAAAATCTTTCGAAAAATTAACGCTAATTTTTATTAAAATTTGCAAAAAATCCTCAATTTTGGAAAAACTTTCGAAATTTTGCCCGATTTTCCCGAAAAACTAAACATTTTAGCTAAAAAATTCCGGCGAAATGGGAAATTTTTTGAAATTTTAGTGTAAAAACTAATTTTTTCCGGCTGTTTTCGGTAACCCCTTGGCCATTTTTTCGTTACCCCTTGTCCCCGACGGCGATAGGGCTTGTACCTTGTCCGGGTTGGGGCTTGGACTCCCCCCCAGACCCCCCCCCCCGCGTTAACCTATGTTTCCTAGTGTATTTCATAAAATTATAAACAAATCCAACACAAACGCATCAACAGCTAAAACCCTGTGAAATTCATTTTCGAACGCTTAGTTTTTTTTACTTTGCCATTAGATTACTTTAGACAGAAACCACGTACAGAAGAGATATGCACATCGTTGTAAAGCTCGTTTTATGCTCTTTCACCTAGCATATTCTACATAATTATACGGAGCTTTGATAAAAATTCGATTTTTTAAGCCATAATGGTAGCTACTCAATCATGTGCCGTCAGTTGTTGAAATTTTGCCACGAAATTGCCCGATAACCAAACTATACCCACTTCGAGTTTCTTCAAAATTTAACGATCTGTCCAAATTTTACATCAATAAACCCGATAATGCAAGCGCCACCTTAAGGGGGGGTCGCCAGGTACCAAATTTTGTAGTCACCGATTTCGCTCATTTTTGCGTATAATATACCCCTTTATGTGCCCGAAAACAAGACAAATTTTTAGAGTCCAGGATCAATCCAGTCTAGAGATATTGCAGTTCAAATCCCTACAATTTAGTGTTTACGTTAGTACACTCGCTGAGGGCTTCGAAGTAACGTACACGTGGGATGACAAGAGACTGCGGCATGACAAATACATCAGAAACTTAAAGTTCTTTCCTTTACCGTTAGGTGGTTTTTTCCCAATTTCTGAAAGTTTGGTAGCAGCTATAGAGCTATGATTATATTCATTGCAGTGGCTTCATAATCCAAGCAACGAACTTGAGACACGGCGTTTAAGGGCGGACTGAAGATCTCATAGGGGCTAATTATAATGATCGTCTTATTCCGGCTGACATTTGCTTCAAACTTTTGAACTCGCACTCTAACTTTCTCATACTGTTACAGGTTGTAGAGACTATTTGATGGATGCAAATGACGACGAAAAATTTGCTTGTTCAGAACATCGAGAGCAACATTAGTTTCAATTTGATATGCAATATATGGCTATAAATAATGAGTGAGTAAAAGTTGAAAATTTGACCGTTAGATGTTTATTGCCCATCCAAGCAACGAGGTGTCCGCTATAAAGCTTATTCGTAGTAAATCACTTTCTCATACAGACTTGGTGCAAGACTACAAAAAGAACATCGAGAGCTTGATATAAAATTGGCATGAATTTGACATTTTTTGCATACAGTACGTAGTTACACAGGTTTTATGCCAGCCTATTAGCATGCCAAATTTTATTGAGACACCTTAAGATTTGACTGACTATGAAGCAGCACATGAAATTTTGACATGAAATGACGATTTTGAGGAAAAAATGGAATTTCTGCTACCAAAACTGTGAGCTACTAAAAAGGCCTGATAGGGATTGATTATATGCAAAATAAATTCAAAACATTCAAAATTTCGCAAAATATCGCAAAATTTCTATTTCCGCACCATAACTGTGTAGCTGATGGGTTTGACCCATTTGATTCAGGTGCGAAATCTTTGTATCTCTTGCCTGAAGACGTCAATCTTGCCTCTGGTCGATTAGCAGTAATTATTGAATCTCGAAATTGAAATTGTGAGGAGGAGCCGGAAGCGCTAAGAGTTAGAATCAGTAGAGGACAATTGGATCTTATAACTGTAGGTGCTCTTATTGGTTAGAATGTACTGAACCTTTGAAGCAGAGACGAATCTAGTGCGCATCGGGATCTTGTAACTGGAATTTAAACAATTTGTGAGCCAGTCCAAAATTCAAACCGAACTATTTATTTACGAATTCTGAAACGTTATCTGTTTGGCTAAAAATGATGATTTCTATTTTTGTTAGCCTAATATTAGTGCAATTTGTGTCAATCAAATCTTATCCAACCGTATTTTGATTCTCTTAGATTTATTCATTAAATTACTCTTGTTAATTTATCCCCCTTTACCGTCTCCTTTTCTTGTCTTAGAGAGAAAGCTGATAAAGATTGATACATCACTCCTTGAAAACTATCAAACCCCAAACCACCAGCTGCTGCTCTTTAAATCAACTTTCAACTCAACCTGAATTTATAAAGAACTTGAACAGTACTAATGAAAAAACCTTAATTTAAAGCGATAAATTATATACGTATATAAGGTGTCCGTTTTAAACGTCTAAAGTCAAAGCGTCTAACGTTCATAACGTCTACCGACGAAACGTCTAACGACGAATCGTCTACTGACAAAACGTCTAATTTTTCTAAAATTCTGTCACACGCTCAAAACGTCTAAAATCATTTCCTAAAAAAAAAGCAAATCAGGTCTATGTTATTTAGAAGTAAATGTAACAAACTCTACGTCTAGTTTATTGTTTCATTTTTAAATTGTGTTTAGTTTTTAAATATTTCTGAAAAGCCAGGGTGTGCAAATGGCTTGGAACATTTATAAAATGTACAATTTACAATTTACATTACAATTTAGAATTCTAGAAATTTTTGAACTTAAGCGTAAAATTAATAAGTAATCAGCAATCAGTTAAACCTTTGCACCATCTTTACTGATTACAGTCAGTAATCAGCAATCAGTATTCAGTAAATTATCAGTGAATAGTCAATGACTCGACGAATACTGAAGGGAAGCTAATGCAGAAAATAAGAAGTATATTTGGGACAATGCTAGAACTTCAAATTCAAGATTTGGCAAGATCCTCCCACCCACAACCAAAGTGGCCTATAGGAAAACTTTCCCAGACCCACACAACATAAGTAAAAAATAATCACCAACGGTTGGGAAAGTTTAGACGTTTTGAACGTCTGACACAATTTTGGAAAAATTAGACGTTTTGTCAATAGACGTTTCGTAGTTAGACGTTTTGACTTTAGACGTTTTGATAGGAACCGTATATAATGATCTATATTTATTTAACTGTTGCTTATGCTAATAAAACTAATCTAAAATTGAATCGAATGGAAGTGGGCACTCCCATTGCTTT
>JASAND010017981.1:0-21144 GCA_030248195.1 Trissonchulus latispiculum
GAAAACAGCCAGCTAAGTGAGCTCAATACTGAGCATAGGAAGCATAAGTGAGCTCAATACTGAGCATAGGAAGCATTTTAATGCTTTGTCCAAAACAGTTCAAAATAGTACTCAAACGATTACAAGTATCTCGCCTCTAGGCGAGATAAAAAGCAATACAACATCTTGTTCAGTTTTTGCTGTCAGGAGAAGCAAATTTAATTAATAAATTAATATATTAACTTTAACTATGATATGTTACCTACTTGTGTGCAAAAAATTAGCGTTTTCGAAGAAGTTGTGCAAACCCCTGGGTATGCCCTTCCCCCTTAAGCAACTTTTGTTCTCTCGTAAATAAATCTTATCGTGCCGTTTAGCCGTTCTAGGATTTGCGCTGCTCTAAGTAATTTTTTACTAATAATTGATGGGGAATTTTGGAAAACTATGCAGTCTGTTTATGTAGCTTGACAGTATGACCGGGCCAAATAAAACGAGAAGTACTGTAACTGTAGTTACATACAGGTACATACCGCTTGATTGCATCAAAAATAGTTTGTCGGGTTTTATTTTAAATTTCATCCGCATCTCTGAAATGTGAAAGTTCTTCGCAATTTACGGAACTCGGAAAACATTTAAGAATCTTGCAGTTAGCGATTGTAAAATAAAAATGTTTTCTGGTTTTCTCGTTAAATAAGCCCATTTCCCGTTCAATTAAAAATGATCACTACTAAAAATTATAGACTGCTGACAGGTTAAATTTGATATTAAAATTGGATCATATGAAAAACAAAGTCAAGAATATTCCCTCTTAAATCGGCCAGTCATGCATTGGATTAAACTTCAGCAATCTTAACTCATAATGAATGGGGATCAACTTGACAATTCCCTAGCCAGCTGCCTTAATCCAACTATCATCGCCTCGAACTACTGAGCACTCAGAAATATAGTATCAAAAAGCGTCAGGGTTGTCAAAAGATCAAAAAAGGTCACTTTCTGATACACTTCATAAAACAGATATGGGCTATCTTATTGATATTGTTATTAATGTTGTTAATAAGATCTTATTTTTAATCATTTTAATGGGCGATCGTAAAAGTTAAGTAAAACTGTCACAATTTCCTTGGTCTTCTCTATCGTTAACACATTGTTCTAGTAGTTTATATTTTTTCTGACTGTGGGGGAAAGGAATGAAAGCTTAAAATAAATAATTTCCAGGTGCGATTTAATGAATGAAAATAAATTATAACAACTCTTCCAGCTTTTTATAAAATGTGTAAATAAAAATGTAAATGTATTAAAATATATTTTTACCATGACTGAGGGGCTTTTTCATTTTCGTTTAATATTGATTGCGTTTCCCCTTCTTGATGCATTCTAACACAGGAGTAATTTAAAGAGTCATGAGAAACATGCAAATTAACTAGTTATGGCAGAAAGAAATCATTTGTCGTGCATGCATACGAAAAACTGTTGGCTATCAGTGTTTCCTGCTGAGTATGCATTGTACTGAAACTTTGGATAAAAGCATTTCAAAATAAATTAGTGCTGATCACTGAGGCCTTAATCATTGACTTGAAGTTTAGTTCAGCATAGACACTGACTATACTTTCAAACGTATTAGTCTTAAAGTAATCGGTTTTAGGTTTGTTTAGCACAACAGAAAATTTTTCTTAGTCTTTCGCGGTTAAATGATGGGTGGCAAGGCAAAGAACGGCACCTCATTTTATCAAGAGTATATATGTCGTAGTACAGTATAGCATTCAGTACAGTGCGGCATTGTACTAGGACAGTATGGCATGCTCTACTGTACTAGTACAGTGCAGCATCAGGGGTTAAAGGAGCTCTTATATATAACCGGTCAGTGTAATGCTGCAAAATTAATGGGGTGGCTTAGTTGGCGCTGTTAGTTTACCCTTGACCTAAATTGACACAATTCTTGCTTGGTTGCAGAGAAAGATATTGCATATCAAAAATTAATGTCATTATATACAATTGCGGCTTTGTGCCATCTTCCAGTTTTACTTTCAAACTGGTATTATTATTCAAATAAAAAATAAGAAAAATATAAATTTAAACTCCCGATTGTTTCGTTCCCACGTTATTTTCAGATGGTAAAATTTTCCTGAAATAAAGAAATTTTTAGCATGCATATTCCGGGGGGAACACCAAGGGAATCGTAAGATGAATTTATTCTGTCCGTATCCCATTTCCTTTGTTCCATACTGTTCCTTTGCTTGTCTTGAAATTTTTCCGGGAGGCCGCAAATTACTAAATTCTTACGTTTACTACGTTTTTCCAAGTACTCCATAGCAAGCTAATTATTTTAAAAATTTACTTCACTGCTAAAAATCTGGAAGATTGCATTCCTTCTAAAATGCGGTAAGTCTAAAAATTATTTTATGGTATTTATTAAAAAGAAAAAACAATTAGCAACATTTTGATATGAAAATGGCTTCTTAACTCCCAAGTAATGAATGAGTAATAGTAGTTTAATGTTGATGTCTCCAAAAGGAATCACCACCTTAATTTTGGTGCTGACGTAACTCATCAGCACCAATCCGTGTGTAGGCGAGATTAGAATTCTTAAGAAAGGGCTTGTGACTTTTATTATAATTGCCACTGTGCGCAATAACAATGACTATGTTTGCTATCCTTTTAAGCTTGCTGGAGCTAGCAGGTGAATTTATGATTTGCCTTAGGCATTGTGCGTTATTAAACTAAATGACGGACGACTTATAATTTTTTCTCAACTTATTAAGCTACAGCACTTGGATAATACATTTACATAATAAACCGCGTGGATTCAACTGTGCGCGATAGGTAAAGGGTATTGCTATTTACCATGCAACTACTTCAGCTTCAGCATGCATACGCACACTAATTTTGGCTTTCCGAAACTGTTTGCTCCGGCATCCAATACCCTTTAAATAATTCTTCACATGGTTCGTTTCCTTCACGTTGATTTGATTTATATAATTGATTGAATTGATTTCTGTTTTCTACACAGAATTGAATTATATTGACTTATTGAAGCAGCCAGTTGCTGCATAAAGACAATCTAGAACCATCAAGATATGCTCACATTAAGGGGGGCCGCGAATTTTCGACCATCTCCGATTTTTCTCATTTTCACATATTTTGTAGTCCCCATGGGTCCCCAGAACAAGACGGTTGCGTTTGTTGCAAAACTTTCCCTATCATTCACAATAGTCCTCCAAAGGTGACCTCGACATGTGTTAAACATAAGAAAACAAAAAAGTTAGGAAAAAACTGTGGACGCATGCCTCAGTGCGATGTCGGAGGCCTAAAGTCAAAAAATGGCAAATTTTCAAATTTTTCAAATATAG
The DNA here is from genome assembly GCA_030248195.1 of Trissonchulus latispiculum. Lineage (NCBI taxonomy): Eukaryota > Metazoa > Nematoda > Enoplea > Enoplida > Ironidae > Trissonchulus > Trissonchulus latispiculum. Next base: position 3,327 of record JASAND010017981.1, read on the forward strand.
CCAAATTTTATATCAAATTGAAGCTCTCGATGTCCTGAACATTTTATCTTCCTGCACCAAGTCTCTACAAAGCAGTATGAGAAAGTTAGAGCGCGTTAAAGTTTGAAGTAAATAACAATCGGAAGGAGCTTGAGCAAATCGTTCAAACGCCGTTTCTCGCTCGCTCAGCACAGCAATAAATAACCCCAGATAGAGGCTTCAATTTGATCTATTGGCCATGCCGTAGTCTTATGTCATCCTATGTGCACACGACTTCGAAGCCCTCAGCGAGACATGGTGGCGTAAATACTAAGTTGTAGGGATTTGAACTGCAATATCTGTTACCTGGATTGACCCTAGACTCTAAAAATTTGTCCTGTTTTTGGACGCATATGGGGGTATATGATAGCCAAAAATGAATGAAATCGGTGACTATAAAATTTGGTATCCGGCGACCCCCCCCCACTTAAGGCGAAATAAATGTCAATCTTGCAATTAGAAGCAGACAACACGTGCTTAGGGCAAGAGAACATATTAATAAGAGTGCTCCACTATGTTATCAGAGCAAAAGCTATGCTCTGTTGGCTAACGGCTGACCCCCCTTCAAATTAGACCCATCACTTCAATTCCGTGCGTTATGTTTGTGTTGTAAAGCTCGAAGCAGACACAAAATTCGGTAACACACTTCTTGTGTTTCCGAGCTTAAGCATATAAGCATAGAGCGAGTGTGCGTACCCCCGTTTCGACCAGGTACTGATTTGCGGGGTGGGGGGGGGGTTACTAGGGTCTGATTTGCGGGGAAGGGGAGGGGGGCTGGACCGTTAGCGAGCAGAGCATAGTTTTTGCTCTGATAACGTCGAGTGTGCCTAGTTAGTGGCATACTTTATATTATGTACTCTTGCTTGGAGTAACTAAGCTCTAACAGCAGATGTTGGCTACATTGGCTCATGTATTTTCTTTTTTCATTTACCATCTCACTTCTTGGATGTGATGTTTTCGCTTCTGTTTGTGAGCGTGTAAAGAAAGCAATCAGTGAAAGCAGGATTAGAAGCATTAAAAAGCAAATGCCTTTCTTTCAGGGAACCCTAATATGAGCATATATTCCAATAGGGTCAAGTATTGGGGGGAGGGCTTGTCCCATGAAAATTTTGAGGGGTTTGCATCATCGACCAAAGTATTCAAGCGGGCCCGCGAAATTTTAAACAGAAAATTCCGGCAGAGTCAATAGAGTGGTAGGGTGGTCGAAGCACTGCTACGCAATGCAGTGAAAAGGTGCCCTTTAGTGGCTTACTCTTCCCTTTAAGTAATAGAAGAATTATGCAGTCTTGATTACACTTCTTATGCTTATGCTTATACATACATACATACAAACAGGTACATACCGCTTGATTGCATCAAAAATAGTTTGTCGGGTTTTATTTTAAATTTCATCCGCATCTCTGAAATGTGAAAGTTCTTCGCAATTTACGGAACTCGGAAAACATTTAAGAATCTTGCAGTTAGCGATTGTAAAATAAAAATGTTTTCTGGTTTTCTCGTTAAATAGGCCCAATTCCCGTTCAATTAAAAATGATCACTACTAAAAATTATAGACTGCTGACAGGTTAAATTTGATATTAAAATTGGATCATATGAAAAACAAAGTCAAGAATATTCCCTCTTAAATCGGAGAGTCATGCATTGGATCAAACTTCAGCAATCTTAAACTCATAATGAATGGGGATCAACTTGACAATTCCCTAGCCAGCTGCCTTAATCCAACTATCATCGCCTCGATCTACTGAGCACTCAGAAGTATAGTATCAAAAAGCGTCAGGGTTGTCAAAAGATCAAAAAAGGTCATAAAACAGATATGGGCTATCTTATTGATATTGTTATTAATGTTGTTAATAAGATCTTATTTTTAATCATTTTAATGGGCGATCGTAAAAGTTAAGTAAAACTGTCACAATTTCCTTGGTGTTCTCTATCGTTAACACACTGTGCTAGTAGTTTAGATTTTTTCTGACAGTGGGGGAAAGGAATGAAAGCTTACAATAAATAATTTCCAGGTGCGATTTAATGAATGAAAATAAATTATAACAACTCTTCCAGCTTTCTATAAAATGTGTAAATAAAAATGTAAATGTATTAAAATATATTTTTACCATGACTGAGGGGCTTTTTCATCTTCGTTTAATATTAATTGCGTTTCCCCTTCTTGATGCATTCTAAAACAGGAGTAATTTAAAGAGTCATGAGAAACATGCAAATTAACTAGTTATGGCAGAAATCATTTGTCGTGCATGCATACGAAAAACTGTTGGCTATCAGTGTTCCCTGCTGAGTATGCATTGTACTGCAACTTTGGATAAAAGCATTTCAAAATAAATTAGTGCTGATCACCGAGGCCTTAATCATTGACTTGAAGCTTAGTTCAGCATAGACACTGACTATACTTTCAAACGTATTAGTCTTAAAGTAATCGGTTTTAAGTTTGTTTAGCACAACAGAAAATTTTTCTTAGTCTTTAGCGGTTAAATGATGGGTGGCAAAGAACGGCACCTTATTTTATCAAGAGTATATATGTCGTAGTACAGTATAGCATTCAGTACAGTGCGGCATTGTACTAGGACAGTATGGCATGCTCTACTGTACTAGTACAGTGCAGCATCAGGGGTTAAAGGAGCTCTTATAATAATAACCAGTCAGTGTAATGCTGCAAAATTAATGGGGTGGCTTAGTTGGCGCTGTTAGCTTACCCTTGACATAAATTGATACAACTCTTGCTTGGTTGCAGAGGAAGATGTAGTGCATATCAAAAATTAATGTCATTATATACAATTGCGGCTTTGTGCCATCTTCCAGTTTTACTTTCAAACTGGTATTATTATTTAAATAAAAAATAAGAAAATAATATAAAATTTAAACTCCCCGATTTTTTCGTTCCCATTTTCAGATGGTAAAATTTTCCTGAAATAAAGAAATTTTTAGCATGCATATTCCAGAGAAAACCTCAATAAACCGACATCTTGAAATTTTTGAAATTTTTCACAATTTTAAATTTCATGAAAATTTTTCGTCATGACGATTCACTAAATATCACCTTATCACGTTTCGAAAGCTGGAGCACGAATTCCAGAAATTGCAAAGTTAAATACCGATCTCTTGGTCATGTGGCGGCCCTGAAAACAGACCTCAGCCGTGGTTTCCCCGGGTTTTGCCTTCGCGAGAATTCGAGACAACCGCGCAGCGGGGAACACCAAGGGAATCGTAAGATGAATTTATTCTGTCCGTATCCCATTTCCTTTGTTCCATAGGCTTGTCTTGAAATTTTTCCGGGAGGCCGCAAATTACAAAATTATTACGTTTACTACGTTTTTTCAGGTACTCCATAGCAACCTAATTGTTTTAAAAATTTACTTCACTGCTAAAAATCTGGAAGATTGCATTCCTTCTAAAATGCAGTAAGTCTAAAAATTATTTTATGGTATTTATTAAAAAGAGAAAACAATTAGCAACATTTTGATATGAAAATGGCTTCTTAACTCCCAGGTAATGAATGAGTAATAGTAGTTTAATGTTGATGTCTCCAAAAGGAATCACCACCTTAATTTTGGTGCTGACGTAACTCATCAGCACCAATCCGTGTGTAGGCGATATTAGAATTCTTAAGAAAGGGCTTGTGACTTTTATTATAATTGCCACTGTGCGCAATAACAATGACTATGTTTGCTATCTTTTTAAGCTTGCTGGAGCTAGCAGGTGAATTTATGATTTGCCTTAGGCATTGTGCGTTATTAAACTAAATGACGGACGACTTATAATTTTTTCCTAACTTATTAAGCTACAGCACTTGGATAATACATTTATTTAATAAACTACGTGGATTCAACTGTGCGCGATAGGTAAAGGGTATTGCTATTTACCATGCAACTACTTCAGCATGCATACGCACGCTGATTTTGGCTTTCCGAAACTGTTTGCTCCCCATCCAATACCCTTTAAATAATTCTTCACATGGTTCGTTTCCTTCACGTTTATTTGATTTATATAATTGATTGAATTGATTTATGTTTTCTACACAGAATTGAATTATATTGACTTATTGAAGCAGCCAGTTGCTGCATAAAGACAATCTAGAGCCATCAAGATATGCTCACATTAAGGGGGGCCGCGAATTTTCGACCATCTCCGATTTTTCTCATTTTCACATATTTTGTAGTCCCCATGGGTTCCCAGAACAAGACAGTTGCGTTTGTTGCAAAACTTTCCCTATCATTCACAATAGTCCTCCAAAGGTGACCTCGACATGTGTTAAACATAGGAAAACAAAAAAGTTAGGAAAATTTCGCGGTGACCAAAAGTTTGAGCGCTGTGCAAGAGCAAATGAGCTATAACTTGCCAAAATGTTAATCTGAACTAGATAGCGTGTTAATATCTATATGAGGTGTTTTTTCGTTAGCTCTAAGATTTTCTAGAAATTTTCAAAGTTGGATGAAGTCGGGTTTTGCCAAATTCTGACTTACAAAAATGCCACCGAAGAAATGTTTCGTCATGCCCTGAACTAACCATTTACTGCACAAATTTTGCGTATAGATATTAACACAGTACACAAATAGACCTTCAATTTGCATTCGCACAATGCCTGCTGCTGCTTGGGAGTAGATTACACTTTTGGTCACCGCGTTGGCGTTTTGCCTCAAAATACGCCATTTTCTCAAATTTTTGACTGTAATGGTCCATAAGTCGGGTGAAAGCCGAGCTATCCCAACCAAATTCGGTGTGCCTTTATGCACATATGAAAGGAAGATGTGTGTTAAATTCCACTGCAATTGCTTGTGTTTAACTGTGGACGCATGCCTCAGTGCGATGTCGGAGGCCTATAGTCAAAAAATGGCAAATTTTCAAATTTTTCAAATATAGCCAAATTTTATATCAAATTGAAGCTCTCGATGTCCTGAACATTTTATCTTCCTGCACCAAGTCTCTACAAAGCAGTATGAGAAAGTTAGAGCGCGTTAAAGTTTGAAGTAAATAACAATCGGAAGGAGCTTGAGCAAATCGTTCAAACGCCGTTTCTCGCTCGCTCAGCACAGCAATAAATAGCCCCAGATAGAGGCTTCAATTTGATCTATTGGCCATGCCGTAGTCTTATGTCATCCTATGTGCACACGACTTCGAAGCCCTCAGCGAGACATGGTGGCGTAAATACTAAGTTGTAGGGATTTGAACTGCAATATCTGTTACCTGGATTGACCCTAGACTCTAAAAATTTGTCCTGTTTTTGGACGCATATGGGGGTATATCATAGCCAAAAATGAGTGAAATCGGTGACTATAAAATTTGGAATCCGGCGACCCCCCCCCCACTTAAGGCGAAATAAATGTCAATCTTGCAATTAGAAGCAGACAACACGTGTTTAGTGCAAGAGAACATATTAATAAGAGTGCTCCACTATATTATCAGAGCAAAAGCTATGACCTTCAAATTAGACCCATCACTTCAATTCCGTGCGTTATGTTTGTGTTGTAAAGCTCGAAGCAGGCACAAAATTCGGTAACACACTTCTTGTGTTTCCGAGCTTAAGCATATAAGCATAGAGCGAGTGTGCGTACCCCCGTTTCGACCAGGTACTGATTTGCGGGGAGGGGGGGTTACTAGGGTCTGATTTGCGGGGAAGGGGGGGCTGGACCGTTAGCGAGCAGAGCATAGTTTTTGCTCTGATAACGTCGAGTGTGCCTAGTTAGTGGCACACTTTATATTATGTACTCTTGCTTGGAGTAACTAAGCTCTAACAGCAGATGTTGGCTACATTGGCTCATGTATTTTCTTCTTTCATTTACCATCTCACTTCTTGGATGTGAGGTTTTCGCGTCTGTTTGTGAGCGTGTAAAGAAAGCAATCAGTGAAAGCAGGATTAGAAGCATTAAAAAGCAAATGCCTTTCTTTCAGGGAACCCTAATATGAGCATATATTCCAATAGGGTCAAGTATTGGGGGGAGGGCTTGTCCCATGAAAATTTTGAGGGGTTTGCATCATCGACCAAAGTATTCAAGCGGGATCGCGAAATTTTAAACAGAAAATTCCGGCAGGGCCAATAGAGTGGTAGCGTGGTCGAAGCACTGCTACGCAATGCAGTGAAGAGGTGCCCTTTAGTGGCTTACTCTTCCCTTTAAGTATAGAAGAATTATGCAGTCTTGATTACACTTCTTATGCTTATGCTTATGCTTATAAGCAATCCGTTCGAAACCTGACGTCACACATATTATTTTGTTATGGCGACGGAGCATTTTTTGTCATGTGAATACGCATTTACACTGGTACTCTGCAAGGTTTCTTTTTAGGCCATAGCTAAGGCCATGGCCTAAATTTATGAGTCGATGGCCTAAAGCATTTTGGCCGTTGAGGCCATTTGGCCTAAATTTTTCGACGAAAACCCTGTTAAATGTTATTGATTTTTAAGTAAAAACAGTGATTTTCTAAAAAATTTTTCGCGCCTTCGGCGCGAATTCATACATTTTCACTTGTATTTTTGGGTTGCGCTAGTCCCCAGCTAGTCTATTTACGCTGTAAAGATAAGACTGTATTATCTCGAGATAAAGTAAAAGATTGAAGGTTTTGTGAGTGTGTGTATGTCCGATTAAACTAGTCCGAACCCCTAGCCAACGATAAAAGGAAAGCAAAACTAATTAATGACGCGGATTTATTAAAAAAGAGACATTGGAAAAATTCAAGAAAAAAATGAACAACACATAATTTTCACTGATAAGCGAACAGGCACCATAAATATTTTACGATGACACAAAAGGAAAAGGAACAATCCTGACAAACCTTTACCAAAAGCCCCAATGTGGGCAAAGCATCATAAAATTAGTGGCACACAAAATATGGCAAAGGCAGCAAAAAGTCCCACCTTCCCCCGCGAATTCCAACTTAAGACTGAGCCAAAAATTTAGCGTGCGCGCCTTTTATAGTGCGCAATTAGCTAGTCAGGCCAGAGACTGTACACATCACCTTGCATTTAGTGGTTGTGTAAGATTTCTTAATTTGAATAGAAATCGAAAGAAATAACGAATATTTTCACAAAATACCCCCTCTTTTGAAACGCGCGACCCCGCCGCGGCCAAGGGCTCAAGGGTTAGCAATAAAACACAATTAACCTACGTACCCTAGCTACTAGTATAGATAAAACGCGTTTTAGGAAGACAACGACAGAAGATAAAAATTTGCGTATCCCTCAGGCCCGGGTTTCTGGGGACACTACTCGGGCCCCACACAACACATACACATAGGGGATTCCGAGACACAGATAAAAATACTGCGGAACATACCGGGACACGTACTAACATATACACGGAATACACCGACTACACATAGACAAAATACGGCTTGGGACACCCTTGAGCCACGACGAGATCACACGAAACAAAAGAGAAGGGTACTCCGGGAGACCCCATCCCAATTTTGAACCCACTCCGGAAGACACTATGTCGGACCAACATGTACATTTACAAAATACTCAATATACAACACTCCGGAATTGCATACAACAAAGCAAACATTCGGAAATAACCTACAAAATACTTACTACCGGAGCAAGACAAGTACAAAAACATAGAAAATACTTCTGCACCTCAAGATATACATCAGAGTGAAAAAAGGGAAAACCAGCTACAATAGACACTATACTGGGCAAAATTTAACACGACAAACAGTAGAAAGACAGAAGTGTACCTAGAAACGCAAAAATGATGAAAATTTGTACTCCGGTGGGATTAACTACACTAGAAAACTCCTCCGAGAAAGGTTTTACATGGTTTTATAGAACTCCGGGAAAGATTTCATACAAGTACACAGTGCTCCGGACAAATCAACCATATAGCAACAATACATTGTGAAGACTCCGGGAGAGCCTCCACCGGAGTAGACATATAATGCGAATCTGAATAAATGGCGGCAAATAAAGCTGCACCAAATAAAGCATATGAAATTTTAGCTGCACCAAAAACGGCAAAATGGAAGGCAAAACAATGGCGGTACAAAATTATATAGAGAATAAACCCGCGATACATAGTAAAAATGAAAAATAACAACAGTTAGAAAAGATAACATACGACACAGTATAGGACGGACAAACCGAACTAGAGGGCACCCCAAAGAAAAGAATCTCGAAAGAAAATATGATACGTTTCTCAAATAGAAATTTAAAAGGTAATAGTCAAACGAAAATCCCATAAAGTGTAACCCGAATCAGTTACTCCCCAACCTATTAACGCTGTCAAACAAAAATAAAGCATATGTACGGAATGAAAAAGCACAACACAAGTTGGAAAAAGAGGGGAAAAGGGAGAGGGGGAGCGGACGAGAGTAGGGGACAACCGAAATACACACAAAAAATCACAAGACTGACTGATGTAATAAAAGTTTACAGTTCACAGGCCAGGGAGGCTGACGAGAACCATACCGTAGGGGCAGACCCCACAAGCCAACGTCGGACCAGACCTCCGGAAGGGGAGCGGGCGCCCCACGGCGCAAGCCGCTCCAGACCAAGCACCAATCACCGGCCACGCAAGACTATCCGGCCCACAATCACCAACTACCGGGCCAACCCGTACCTTCGGGCCCACCGACAACCACATCCTCCGGGCCACTAGCATAACTATAGGGGCATAAAAATTTACATAGCATATATATAGTATCATAAAAGGGGAACTCGCCGCCGTAGAGGGACTGGGGGGGGGAGGGAAGGGGAAAGTATGTAGTACAGTAAACAACAACAAACAAAAAAGGATTAAATACGGCATAAGATATGGGGAGTAACATACGGCACAAAGGCCTACAGTAGAAAAATAACATAATATAAGGCACGTATGCCACAAGTCACCAACATAAGGCACATTGGCCTATGCAACACATCATAAAGGCCCGATTAATTTAGGGAAGAGGGGACGCGAGCCTACGGCTACTGCAGCCTGGAAAGTATCCAGACAATCAGCGACCGTAGACTGCGCCGAAATCAAAGAAATCGAAAGTATAAGCTACGGAGTCCAAGATGCCGGTCCGGGGTTGATCGCCCACCCTTGCCTGGCCATAAGCCAGACACAGGCGACGAGCAACCACGGACCCGCCGATGTACGGTACAGTGGAATACCCCCGGTACTATTACCTAAGTAAAATGACCGTTAAATTTGTGTGAAAAAGTGAAGGTAAAAAGGTAAAAAGGCTAAAAGAATTCGAAAGAATACGAGGTAAAACAAGTCCTCGAGCACCCTCCAGCAGACCCAAGTAAACACTCGCAAGAATATAGAAAATTCAGGCAATGATTTGTCGTAACAAAAGGTGGAAACACGGAAAGCAAAATCATCTTAGAAAAATCACAAGAATTTCACGAAAAAGAAGGTGGTCCAGGGTACTCGAGCAGTTAGACATCTTTATCTCCCCCAAAACCACACATAGCAGGTTAGTGAATGAAAACACGCAAGCACCCCTGCCAAGGACATACGTACGACCCGCATCGCGTACATGATGAGCCGCTGCCAACACGGTTTCCCCGGAGGACCCAAACAACCAATTTCAGCAACAATGAAGAGAAAAGCTTTCAACGGTGAAATATATAATTTTTCCGTGACGAATTTTTTCTGGGAGCATTACGTGTTCCCATGTTGAAATTTACCGCGAACTGGGACTCCTGCTGGACCAGACGAGGGATCCTTAGCCCCACAGGGCAGAACCGCGGAGCCCCCAACTGATCAACAGGAGACAGTTTGCGCGAACGTCAACCCGGTTTTAGAAGCTAAAATACTCCATTTGCCCCTCAATACCGAAAGGGCCCGGCTCATCATTCCTACTAGAGTCACACTTGCTCTTAAAACAGAATTTTTTCCAAACAGAGCAAAAACATTATTGGACAAACAAAGAATTTTCCAACAAGCATAAGAGATCTCGAACCCAACCCCGCATTCAATACAGTACAAACATAGTACACATATACCATATATCCGGACCTGGACCCGTACCGGCACCTCAAGGGGATAGGAACCTAAAACACAAAACAAAAATAATTAGTCACAAAGTTAGCGAAATTTTACGTTAAGAATTGGAAATTGATTAAAACAAAATTAATTAAACATAAACGTATAAAACAGTACGAATCTAGCATGACCATGTAGTTGACAAAAATATGAAAGAGACCCTGGATGCCCTCCGGGAAAATCGAAAGACACTCCTGTAGAGTTTACGAGACTTAGGTAGTCCAAAAACGAAGTAAGCCATAACATTTTGGAAGCATTTATGGCAAAAAAATTAATTTTAAAAGACAAACTTTAAAAAGAACGCAAATACAAAAAGACGATGCAAAAAGAAGATACATATATATGAAGGTACTACGAAAGGCATCCGGGTCTCAAAACCAAATTCATGCACGGATGTTAAAACCGAAAATTAATGACAATAAACACTACGTGTTCCCCCAAGTCCACTGTAAAATTTTCATAGAAATTTCTACCTTGAATTTGAGATTTAAAATAGATTTTGCCCTGAACCGACTTTGGCGCCATGGCCAGTCCAAGGGAGCATTTAAAAAAGCATAGTGTAGTTTGTAGGAAGCGTAGTTTGTTGAATATACGTATGTTCCGGTTGTACGTAAAAACCCGGGGGAGGGCCCGCAGCTAAACTTTGTTGTACCAGAGGCAGGCCTCCCTGGGGGCGACCTTCACCGGAAGGGGGCAACACCACGCCCTTGACCTCCCAGTGGCAGGACACAGACGGGTGGTGTCCCTCCGGCTGCAAAGCCCCCACCGGAGTTGCCAGGCGATTCGGAGCCACAAAATCACTGTGTAAATCCGAGCAAGCAATTTGAGATCTCCCGAACAAGTTTTGGTTTGATGAATTTTTGACTGATTGAATGGGGACCCGGAGATATTGCCCCCCACCAATTTTCTGCTGCATATGGGGTACGGGGATATTTTTTGGATTCGAAACCTCCCCGTCGACCAAAATACCCGAATTTTGACTATGGACTGAATTATATACAGAGCCATTTTCTGAACGTATAACATTTCCCCCAAAATTTTGTTGATAATTTGAGCCTATGGGAGGGGGAGGGGTTCCGTTTCTGACCTGCCGGAAGAGTATCCCGACAACGCCAGACGGAACTACAACCGTTTGTTCAATATTTTGTTGAAAATTTGAACTCATCGGAAGGGGAGGGGTTCCGTTTCCGACCTGCCGGGAGAGTGTCCCGATAACGCCGGAGGAGACCCGAAGCGACCGGAAAGAACTAGTATTTTGAGGGGGTTGAGCCCCCGCGCCCACTTGAACAGACTGATCGGGGGACTGATTTTGAGGTGTAGAATAATTTAGAAGTTGTTGGGAAAGGGGGGGTCTCTCTCCAGCTTGCCCGGACAACGGCCCAGACACACTGTTAGAGGCAGCCCCATTTCCCAAAATATTTGGGGGTGGATGTAAATTTTGAAGTTGTTGGGGAAGACGGGGTCTCTCTCCAGCTTGCCCGGACAACGGCCCAGACACACTGTTAGAGGCAGCCCCATTTCCCAAAATATTTGGGGGTGGATGTAAATTTTGAAGTTGTTGGGGAAGAGGGGGTCCCTCTCCAGCTTGCCCGGACAACGGCCCAGACACACTGTTAGAGGCACCCCATTCCCCAAGATAGATGAAACAACTGGTTGGACCCCCCGAATTGTATCATAAGGGAGACAAATAAACTTATCACAAACTTTGCTTGAATTTTCTGGATTTGAAGCACCCAAATTTGGGGGAAATGCAACACTTGGCTGAGGTTGGGAACCCAAGTTTGGGGGGAGGTGTGGTCCCAAATTTTGGGAGAGGACTGGTCCCAAATTTTGAGGGAGGGGTGGTTCCAAATTTTGGGGGAGATCTGGCCCCGAATTTTGGAGGAGGGAGGATCCCGAATAATTTTTGGGGGGAATGATCTCCGACCCCCCGGTAAAAATGTTTCCAATTTCGGTTCAAAAAATTATCAAAAATGTCTGGTGCCTGATTTTGAAACAATTCTGAAAATAAATGAACAGTTTTATTTTTAAAACGTTTTAAAGTCCGAGTAAACGGACGAGAAAAGTCGAACATACTACTCACCTGTGAAAACGGTCGCCAGTTGTAAAGATAAGACTGTATTATCTCGAGATAAAGTAAAAGATTGAAGGTTCTGTGAGTGTGTGTATGTCCGATTAAACTAGTCCGAACCCCTAGCCAACGATAAAAGGAAAGCAAAGCTAATTAATGACGCGGATTTATTAAAAAAGGAGACATTGGAAAAATTCAAGAAAAAATGAACAACACATAATTTTCACTGATAAGCGAACAGGCACCATAAATATTTTACGATGACACAAAAAGAAAAGGAACAATCCTGACAAACCTTTACCAAAAGCCCCAATGTGGGCAAAGCATCATAAAATTAGTGGCACACAAAATATGGCAAAGGCAGCAAAAAGTCCCACCTTCCCCCGTGAATTCCAATTTAAGACTGAGCCAAAAATTTAGCGTGCGCGCCTTTTATAGTGCGCAATTAGCTAGTCAAGCCAGAGACTGTACACATCCCCTTGCATTTAGTGGTTGTGTAAGATTTCTTAATTTGAATAGAAATCGAAAGAAATAACGAATATTTTCACAACGCTTATAAATTCACATTCAAGTTAGAATTTCATCTACTGTTATAAAGATTTCAGCGAAGAAATGCTATTTTTTAGTAGTTTAACTTTATTTCTATTTGTTTAATTTTCTTCTTTCTGTGGTTCTCTATTCTAGTATGCTCCTATATACCTGTTTTAATTTTCATTAAAAGTTCATTAACTGACGTGCACTATTATTTCTATGCTAACACGATTCTGTTTCAGCCATTTTAATGTAAAAACGTAGTTTTTCTGGTGTGTTAAACAGTGGCGATGGCGATTTGTGGTGTTAAACAGCGATTTTTGAATATATAATGCATGAATACATGATAACTGTAATTATAACAATGCGTGCAATAACGCGCAAACTAAAAATTAATAAAATTTGGATGGGCTAAATGTTTTTGGGTGAGGGCCTAAAAAATTTGAGTCGTTGAGGCCATTTGGCCTAAAGTTCGGCGACCAAAAAAACCCCTGGTACTCTGGCATTTATTTTAGCAGTTTGACTTGCTATTGCACTAACAACCAAAACAACAATAAGTAAGCGAAGCTAAATTTACAGACTAAATATTCAATCGTTCTCGGTTTTAGCAAAATGATGTTCAGCTTAAAAGGAGACCATTCCTCCTGGCCCTTAAAGGAAATATTAATATTACACGCTAATATTTAACGTATAATATATTTAATTTTCTTCTATATTTAAAATTCGTTGGTAGCTCCTTGTTTTAAATACCCGCACTTTTATATTTGCTTCGAACTTTTGTTCAGAAACAAGGGACGCTGAGCGCATTAATCCTGGCAAGAGTACATAATAGAATAAGATTGTGAAACCCTTACAATATTATGTACTGAGCATGTGTGAAATGTTCGGTTCGTTAACTCGGAACTCCCTAACGCGTGTCATACAAACGCGTGTCTGCACGCTGATTTGTTAATTAGTTCAAGGCTCAAGGCCGGTGCACACGATCAAATTTTCGTCAAATGAATTTGATCAAATTTGACAGAAATTGCATTTTGACCAAATTTGATGGTTTGAACTGGCATCAAATTCCATCAAATTTGCCATCAAGTTGCTGTTAAACCATCAAATTGGTTTGGTCAGTGTGCAAAAGTCATCAAATATTTGACGGCTTGGCCAATGACATTTCACCACAGGGTATCACGTGAACACAAGCGAAAATCAGTTTGAAGCATAGCTTTATGTAGTTTGTCTATGGTCTGTCGACACAATGTGCAACAATGACTATAATAATACACCAACTAATAATACACACTACTTCACTAAACAAACTTTGAATTTCATTTAAATGAATAAATAATTAAAAATTTTGCCAAATGTTCGAAAAACCTTATGAGATATCGGTTATAAACTTTATATAACTTTTAAAACGATATAGGTTTTATTACGATATAGCTTTTAAAAACTGTAAATTGTTTTAATTCTTTTTTAGAACGATTAAGCAAAGGCTCGTGATTTTGCATAACTTTGCGCGTTTGTTCTTAATGCATTAATTTGTGCTATTATGTTATTTTCCTGTAATTTGTTAGTTATTTTTATTAATTAATAGCAACTTGAATTAATGTAACTAATAAATTAATTCCACAGCTGTGTAGCATTTTTTCTGCTCTTCCCAATGATATAAGAATTGTTGCAGATTACTTTCCTGCGAATTTTTGTTTTATGCAAGAATTTGTATATCATTAGAAAGAGCAGAGAAAATGCTAAACAGCTGTGGCGTTTGTTTCTAATCACCTTACCCTAATTAAAGCCATAATTAATTAATAAAATTAACTAACAAATTACCTACCGTAAACCTTGCACTACTTAGCGAGTCGGCGCACAGACATGCGTTTGTATGAAGGCATGTATTTAGTTCAAGGTGGGACCCTCCGAAAGAGGGGAGGGGAGTCCCGAGTTAACAAACTGATCATGTCAAGCATGCTTAGGACATGATAATGTAAGATATGATAAGAGTATGTACCTCTTATTTTATTATGTAATCTTGATCCTGATAACGAATGTTCCATGTTGCTGGAAACTCTGTGTTCTCAAGTGAACTAGGCAAAGAAGTAGTTATTACAAGTGCAGAATGCAGACGGCTTCCCAGACAATGAAAAAGAAATTATCATAGTTAAGCAAGGTTTAAGGAAGGAGAGGCTAGATTAGAGAAAGCAATAATAATAAATAATAATAATAATCTTAATAAAACGCTTTTACTTATTACTTTGGCAGCGTTGACAGCTCGCAAAAGTGGGATTAGGATTTTTAGAATCACGGCGGAATTTCTTTTTAAATGAACCAATGTTATATCCTTGAATGAAACTTCAAAAATTAACTGTATAATAACTACTTAATTTTCACTAATTAACTTTAGTTAGTACTACTAACCCAAATTAACATCTTTTTCAACATTAAAATTTTTACTATTTAAGTATACCTAATTAGCTAATTTTAGGCATTACTTGAGGAGCCATCTTCTAGTAATTGGTTCATGCTGAACGAAAACTTCATTTTGAAATAATTCCCACCTTATGGTGATGAGACGTAATATATTTTTGGTTACTTTTGCCCTCTATAAAGAACTATTTAGCTTCAAGAAGGAAGCATTTTTGAAGGAATGCAACAACAAAGGGAAAAGAGGCCCAATCTTGGACCTAGAGAAGAATGCACACTCTTAATTATGGCTTTACTTTTACATAAACAATATTTTTTACCTAATATTGCTATGGCATGCTATACAATACTATTTTGTAACTAGTGTGAAGATAGTACTCTCCAGAAACATATAGATTTGTTCGAGTTTCACAAAGTTTGACAAACGCTCAATATTTTCCCAAGTCTTGTCTAAATACATCAGTCAATTAGCTAATCTCAGAAATTAGTTCAAGGTTGAACAGGACAGTTAGCTGGCAATCGTTGTAGAGTGTGGTCGGAGATTTTCGTAGAGTAGCCTTTGGCGGTTTTTGGGATTTTGGGATATTTTGGATTTTGCTACCGTATCCGGTCATGGATCGGAGGCCAAGGCTGAAAACCACCAGTGGGTTGCTTCTTTATTTGTCACATACCATGTCTGACGTAGCCGAGAATGACAGCTCAATCTTAATATCATTTTCAGTCTTTTAATGAAGTTTCAAAATTGTCATCATTTTCAGTTTATCAAGAAGTTTTGACCTCACCACAGGTGGACACGGGTGGGGTAAAGGGTGCTTTCCCTCCCCCCCCCCCTCAGCGAAGTCGCTCACAAGGGGTCCCGAAATTGCTCCCACAAGGGGTAAGAAAATTGCCCAAAAAATAGGTTTTACAACCGAAATTTCCAAACATTTTCCGATTTCGCCGGACATTTTTACTGACAATCACTATTTTTCGGTAAAAAAATCCGAAAAATGTTGTTTTTCGTCACAAAACCGCAAAAATCGTTTAAAAATCGCTTTCAAAAGTACTCATAGGAAACATTGCTGCCACAAGGGGTACCGAAAATTGCTTCCACAAGGGTCAGTGGAATTTGACCTCCCGTTCAGGTATGGACCTCACTCAAGTTTAATTCTCAAGAATGCTAAGAAAAAGTATGAATATCAGATTAAAAATCAACTTCGGAGTTTGATAAACACGCTTCCAGACAGATTGTTTACGGTTTTATGTCAACATTTTAACAGCATCAGTTTGCATGTTGTATTACATTTAAACTATAGTCTTATTTCTTGCATTTATAAATCGTATACTCAGTGAGAAACGGTGTCATCGAAATAATATATACACCCAAACTAAGGCGCAGTATTTACGAGATGTTGATTTTTTTGCAGAGACAACAAAGTAATGACAGTGAAAAAAACATAATGTAGGTATTAGCATGGATAATTCATCAGAGCTGTTGGCCACTTCCGACAATGATTCGATTGCAGTATATGTGGTTTACACCATCGAAGGAATAATTCAAATTTTGGGCAACAGCTTGATCATCTTAAGTATTTATTCTGATCGGAAACTACATAAAAAGGAGTACTGCCTACCCGCTAGCCTTGCCATAGCCGACTTGATTTTTGGCATTGGACAGTTTATATCTGGTATAAAAAGAGGTTATCTTATAAAAACTGGACAGGCAGATGTTCTCATTCCCTATCAGAATTGTATGAAAGAAGTCTATCTTTTCTGCTTTATATTCAGTCTTACTTTGGTTCCAACACTTTCTTTGCTAATTTCGTTGGAGCGGTTGCTAGCCTGCATCAGCATAATTCTATATGCCAGCTTATCCAAGAAAAAGCTTTTTGCAGCTAGCCTTGTGGCTTATTCATCATCTACTGTATTCACTGCCGCTGTTTACATCACAGGCTATACTTCACCAAGGAAACCTGTAATGTCGCCACTGTGTTTTGGAGGCAATCCTGCAGCTGAGTGGACAGTCAACATGCCAAATTTGTAGCATAACGATTGCAGGACTTAGTAGCGTTTTTGTATATGTTGCAGCTTTAGTTTTCATGCAGCGAGAGTCCAACCAGAAGCAAGCAATATCTTAAAATTAAAGAAGAAAAAGACAACAAAAGGTGACGAAGACACTTTCTTATATTATAGCTTGCACTTTCTTCTTACAACTTACACCTTACTTTGTCAAATCAGCCCTCCAAAAAAGAGAGTATCCAAGCCTGTTTTCGACATTGTTGCCCCGTGTTGTTTTGTTCTGATCAGCGCCAATTCAGCGGTGAATATTGTGATCTATTTCATCAAATCTGAAGACATTAGGCAAGCGATTATTAACCTGTTGAAGTGTTCAAAGCAGAGCAGCAGTGTCGCCTCTACAACATAAGCGTTTACTGGATATCCTCATGCTAATGTTCTGTGTCAATTCTGATTGTTCATTCTATACAGATTCAAAAAGAATATTTACAAACTTTAATATCTGCGAACTAAAAGATACCTGAATTTGTGGTATTCTAAGCCTCAACTAGTGATTTTTATTATAATGCTCTGATTTGAGGTATTCTTAATAATGTCAGAAATGTTATGGACAGCACAAGATGTCTTGCTTACACAATTCCTTACACACCTTAAAATCTGCAGTGTTAATAATCTGTAAACCCAATAAGCTTTGTTTTTATGAAAGTTAGAGAATATTGATTTCAGAATGTACAGCCAAACTAGCCACGGAATTTGCAAGATTCATTTCAATTTCAAATTGGGCTGCGATATGTGGCAGTTGGCCTTGCACTGGAAA
>JASAND010017982.1:0-74562 GCA_030248195.1 Trissonchulus latispiculum
AAGAGAAAAGGTTAGAACTGATAGGTACCAATTCAAGACCATACATATAGGCCAATAAGTGACATAATATGATACATGCATAAAATATCCTTGGGTTGCAATTACCCTGTACATACTTGATATTTAAAATTGAGGATACGATGGATAACACATGTGAATCACTCACTACGATGTGCTACAGACACAGTCATACAAGTTAGGTGCATTCACTCGCTGACCACTCTCTGCCAGACTGATACTAGTATTCGGCCGGGCGTCGTCAGTGGCGTACCGACATACTAGTTGCAGCTTTTGGTGTTTTGAGCCCCCTGATTGAAAAGGAATTGAAAATCGTTTCTGCCCTGTGGTCCCATTCACACGTGTTGTTTAGTGTTTACATGCAAACAAAAAACATAGACCCTGACCTCATTGCTGAGACAGGTAAGAGTAAAGTAGAGAGTATTTCCAGGCAAGCCTGGTAAGTAGTATGCACAAGGCGTAATATATATCTTGAAATAAGTCCAAATAAATACCATACATTCTTAATTAGTTAGTAAATAATGTGTTCTTACGTTATTTTCATCAATGATAAGTTGGAATTTTTCTTTGATCCATGTTTGTTGTTTAAGTGTTTTGTCTAAGCTGCGTAAGAACATCTTCTTTGAATGTCCTCTATTCAGACAAGTTTCAAATAGATCTTTATAGTTTTTTCTGAGATGAATTAATTTGTCATTTATTTCACAGATTCGTGTTAATTGACAGATTATTGTATTTTTCATGATTTTACTGGATATATTAGAGTCTGCGGGAGGGAATTTGTAAGTACAAAAATCGAAATCTTCCCTTTTGTCATACATTTTAGTAGTGAAAGTTGCATTAGAGATACTTATGTTTAAGTCTAGTACATTAGCTTCTTTATTACTTGAATTAACTTTATTTAGTTCTAAATCTGGGGGATAAATTTTAGTTTGATTTCTTTCCAGGACGTTGTGGTCATTAATGGTTGTGATGTGATATCATCAATGTATCTATATACGTAGATAAGAAACTCAGCCAGGTGTGAATTATCTTTGTCGGTTATAAATTTATGCTCAAAATAGTTTAAGGTTAGATTAGCTATAGTTGGGGCAGCATTTGTTCCCATTGGTATACCAATTTGTTGAAGAAACAATTTGTTGCCCATACAAGAACAAAAAGTGCTCCTTCGTCGCATGTAAAATACATATGAGTCTTCGTACGCAGGTTGTACATAAGCAAAAACTAGCCTGTAAAATACATATGAGTTCTGTATGGAGGTTGTAAATAAAGGAAAAACAAGTTGCAACCGCTTAACATATGAGCCTGTCCTACAACGAGGCTCATATTGGCGTATAGTCATAATACAAATAATTTGCAAATATATATATTTACTTTTATATAAATACATATATACTGCATAAAGCTTTCGTTACAAATTATCCTTCACATAGCTTGTTGATCAGTCATTATAGTGTGCATATACTCAATACGGTGCGCCATGAGGCGCTCTGACTCACAGCTAGTGGGAACGCATTCTGCGTGTGTATGTGAAAGTGTTTCGAGAATGCATTGGAAGTGTGCCATAGTGTTTCATGACTATATCAGGTTATGTACAGTTCAGCTTGAGCAGTCGTAGTCCACTTCAGTCCATTTCTTCTGGGCCACAGCGTCTATTCATCTTTCCGTAATGTGGATGAAGCTGAGGTTCTTTAATGAGGCTTTAATGTGGAATGCACTGTGACGCCAATATGAGCCTCGTTGTAGGACAGACTCATATAGTTAAGCGGTTGCAACTTGTTTTCCTTAATTTACAACCTGGCCTCCCTACGGAACTCATACGTATTTTAGAGGCTAGTTTTTGCTGTCTTCTGGCACAACCAGCCTTCGAAGACTCATATGTATTTTACATGCGTTGAAGGAGCACTTTTTGTTCTTGTTTTCTATTATTTTATATATGTATGCTCATGAAGGTATTTTATTATTATTTATAATTATTATTATTATTATTTATTATTTTATTATTTTCCGGGTCGGAGGTGCTGTAGTGACAATCTTAGTTTCGATTTCGTTACTTTCATTTACCTGTACGGGTATTTTTTACTGGGCGAAGTGCAAATAACTTTGTATAAAGGCTTTACTATGAACTTTTACCTCCGACAATTTTAGCAAAATGTTCAAACCCCTTGAATAACGTTGGCTAAGGCTGGAAAAACTTCAAAAAATAGTATAAACAAATGGCAGGTAATGCAAAAACCAAAACATGGAAGTCATAATTTGGTCATTTTAAAGCATTTGACTTTTATTTCGAACCGCTTGCGGAGAAATTTCGAAAATCAGTGTTAAAATTACATTAAAAATGGAAAATTGGCTTTGGGACGCCTTATCGCTTGAAGCCTTTCCAATTACTGCGCGGTTTTGGCATCATTTTGTTCGCCTCGACTTCTTCTACATTTTAGATAAGTTTCCTTCGATTTTAGCCAAAGAAACTAATGCTAGCTGGTGGAAACCGCTTCCAATCGCCACCTTCATTCCAAGTTGGACTGCGGGGCAACTTAGAATTTTAACTTGGGACGACACGTTTATTGTCGTAGTGCACTAAACCGCTTTGAATATATAGCAAAAGCGCTGTAGTTCCATGGTGCCCCGGAGCTCGCAGTATCGATAATGCATAATTTTGTCATATTGGTCAGGGCTATTATGAATGGCAGCATTTCTACCAAAATTTTTGTTCCAAGTTGCACCACCCCCTATATACGTATATTACTTTTATATAAATACATACTGCATAAAGCTTTTCATTACAAATTGTCCTTCACATAGCTTGTTGATCAGTCATTATAGTGTGCATATGCTCAATAGGCGCTCTGACTCACAGCCAGGTGGGAACGCATTCTGCGTGTGTATAATGTGAAAGTGTTTTGAGAATGCATTAGGTGTACCGTGTACCACAGCGTATCGCGAAATATTAGGTGTGCCATAGTGTTTCAGGAAACATCAGGTTGCATGTATATACAGTTCAGCTTGAGCAGTCGTAGTTCACTTCAGTCCATTTCTTCTGGGCCACAAAGTCTATTCATTTTTCCTTAATGTGGATGAAGATGAGGTTCTTTAATGAGGCTTTAATGTGGAATGCACTGTGACGCCAATATGAGCCTCGTTGTAGGACAGGCTCATAAGTTACGCGGTTGCAACCACTGGCGGATCCAGGATTTCGTGACGGGGGGTCGGTAGGACTTTTCCAGCGGGGGGGGGGGGGTCTGTGTTGAAGAAATCTTTTGTTTTTGCAATAAAATCGGCCTTCGGATCCTTAATTCTTTCTATACTGAAGAACTGAACAAATTGTTTAAAATTCTTGACATTTTTAGGCAAAAATGGTTATTTTTTCCGAAAAATCGGATGGATTTCAAGCTTTTTCTTCACAAATACAATAAATATGCGGTTAAGAAGTAGAAAATTCGCGCCGAGGGCGCGAAATTTTTTGGTTTTTTGCCCTTTTTCCTCTTTCTCTCCTTAATTTTTCCTACCTTCGAATCGCGACGGGGGAGGGCGGCCGCCCCCCCGCCCCCCCCTGGATCCGCCCCTGGTTGCAACTTGTTTTCCTCAATTTACAACCTCCCTACGGAACTCATATGTATTTTACAGACTATTTTTTGCTTATGTACAACCTGCCTACGAAGACTCATATGTATTTTACATGCGACGAAGGAGCACTTTTTGTTCTTGTTTTCTATTATTTTATATATGTATGCTCCTGAAGCTAATATCTTTATCTTTCAACTTTTTTTATTTTTCAGATATCTTTCAACAGTAGCAAGCAAGCCAACCACAGCACTCCACAACCAGTTTGCGCATGCAGTTCTATGACAAATGTTGCTCAGCTCGCTCAGGGCTTTCATTTGGTACCAAATTTGACCACTTTTGAAAAATTTCATTTTTGACCGAAAATCGCTTAAGTCCCAACCTAACCCCATCCCACCACAGCACTCTACAGCACTTTTAGCATGCAGTTCTATGACAAAAGTTGCTCAGCTCGCTCAGGGCTTTCACTTGGTACCAAATTTGACCACTTTTGAAAAATTTCATTTTTGACCGAAAATCGCTTAAGTCCCAACCTAACCCCATCCCACCACAGCACTCTACAGCCACTTTGAGCATGCAGTTCTATGACAAAATTTGCTCAGCTCGCTGAGGGCTTTCATTTGATACCAAATTTGACCACTTTTAAAAAATTTTATTTTTGACCGAAAATCGCCAAGTCCCCACCCAACCCCACCACAGCACTCTACAGCCACTTTGAGCATGCAGTTCTATGACAAAAGTTGCTCAGCTCGCTGAAGGTTTTCATTTGATACCAAATTTGACCACTTTTGGAAAATTTCATTTTTGACCCCATGACCTCCCACCGACCTGACCCTCCAGATGGCAAAGTGGAACCAGCACAGCAAGATAGGTGGGTCAGACGGCAAAACGGATGCCAGGAATGAGCTGGACGCACCAGAAAACCCCTATAGACAATGTTTTGAGAGGCTATGTACAGCCCTATATGGTGTTCCCGGAAGTCGGTACCGACCGGACCCTCCAGACGGCAAAGTGGAACCAGCACAGCAAGATGGGTGGGTCAGACGGCAAAACGGACACCGGGAATGAGCTGGGCGCACCAGAAAGCCCTTATAGACAAAGTTTGGAGAGGCAAAGTAAAGCCTACTATGGACCTCCAGGAAGCGGTTACCGAACTGACCCCTCAGACGGTCAAGTGAAACCAGCCCAGCAACTTGGGCTACTCGGGCAGCAAAACTGATAGCGGGAATCGATTCTTCGTCTCAAAAAACCTTTGTATGCAAAATTTGAGCCACCCATGTAGCAAAATAAGCGAAAAAATTAAGTTCAAAGTTCGACCCAAAATTCACCAACGTTGGCCGGCCAGTACCGAAAAATTACGCACAGAGACGGAAAATCATATAGCATTTGAACGACCCCGATATGTGTACTGTTTAACCATATAGTCAGTATTACCCCATATATAGCCCAATCTGACTTATTAAGGCGCCTTTGAAGCATACTTTTTGGCCATTTTAGCGTTTTGGCCGACTTTGGCCCCCAGCCAAAAATTTTTTTCCGGCTCTGGGAGGCATAAAAACTAGCTTATTTTCTTATTTTCGATTTGTACTACAAGAATATACAATGGGTTTCATAGGCAAAAATTTTTCTATCTGTAGTTATTCAAGCTACAAAACCCCCTTATGAGACATCAAAAGCGAGAAACCGGAAAAAAACATCACTCTCGTAAGCGATTTTTGGCATAACTTTTTAACGGAAAGTGGTAAGGGGATGAAACTTCGCCCACATACTAAACTCGACACGTACAATTTTTTGCGCACATAATCTGCGCACAATCTGCGCAGGAATCTGCGCAGCCTTGTTTTACACGGTCATTCGACCATTTTCACTCATATTATAGGGGTCGCTACCGCGACCCCTATGATATATATAGATATATATATATATACAAGTAACAAAATGCTCCGCACAAAGGGGGATAATATGTGTGTTCGTGTTGGGCCTATGTCTGTCGTTTAAATTCCGGTTGAGAAAGCAAGTATATAAATCCGACACAGCAAGTTTGGGTGGGTGGTTCTATGGCGAAAGTTGTTCAGTTCGACGCGGGCCTTCATTTGACTCGAAATTTGACCACTTTTGAAAATTTTAATTTTGACCCAAAATCGCCTAAGTCCCCACCCCACCCCACCACAGCCACTTTAGGTACGCACTTCTATGACAAAAGTTGCTCAGTTCGATGCGGGCTTTCATTTGGTACCAAATTTGACCACTTTTGAAAATTTTAATTTTTGACCCAAAATCGCCTAAGTCCCCACCCCCACCCCACCACAGGCCTCTACAGCCACTTTAGGTGCGCACTTCTATGACAAAAGTTGCTCAGTTCGATGCGGGCTTTCATTTGGTACCAAATTTGACCACTTTTGAAAATTTTAATTTTTGACCCAAAATCGCCTAAGTCCCCACCCCCACCCCACCACAGCCCTCTACAGCCACTTTAGGTACGCACTTCTATGACAAAAGTTGCTCAGATCGATGCTTTGACCACTTTTGAAAATTTTTTAATTTTTGACCCAAAATCGCCTAAGTCCCCACCCCACCCACCACGAGCCTCTACAGCCACTTTAGGTGCGCACTTCTATGACAAAAGTTGCTCAGTTCGATGCGGGCTTTCATTTGGTACCAAATTTGACCACTTTTGAAAATTTTAATTTATGACCCAAAATCGCCTAAGTCCCCACCTGGCTTACTTCTAGGCCAAAATTTATGGGGGGGGGGGCGATATGGGGGGGGGGGCTCGACGAAGCCCCCCCCATCGATGGGGGGGGCTCAACGAAAATTGGGGGGGCATATTTTTTTAAAAAATTTTTGGTTTTTTGCGTAAAAAATGCTAAAAATCGCTAAAAAATAACTAATTTTGGGTGTTTTTTAAGCTAAAATAGGGGAAATTTAGGCCACAATCCGGCGAAGCCTTAAAAATGTTTGAACAATTTGGCTGAATATGGTATAAAATGTCAATGTTTGGGGTTAGGGGGGGGGAGGTCGGAATTTATGGGGGGGCTTTTTATGGGGGGGGGGGGGGCTCCTCTGGGAGGTCGCCGAATGGGGGGGCCCCTACCTCCCCCCCCAGTAGAAGTAAGCCAGCCTACCCCCACCCCACCCAGCCCTCTACTGCCACTTTGGTTCGCACATCTACAAAAAGTTGCTCAACGCATGTGGTTTCATTTGTACCAAATTGTCACTTTTGACGACATTTGATTTTTGACCAAGATTAAGCACGACCCCGCCCCTCTAAAGAACCTAAGGTGCGCACCTGTTATTTTTACTGGGGGGGGTGCCCCCCTAATAGAGCGGTGCGTACCTAAGGTGGCTGTAGAGGGCTGTAGTGGGGTGGGGTGGGGACTTAGGCGATTTTGGGTCAAAAATAAAATTTTTCAAAAGTGGTCAAATTTGGTACCAAATGAAAGCCCGCATCGATCTGAGCAACTTTTGTCATAGAAGTGCGTACCTAAAGTGGCTGTAGAGGGCTGTGGTGGGGTGGGGTGGGCTGGCTTACTTCTACTGGGGGGGGGGTGGGGGGCTCCCCCAATTCGGCGACCTCCCCCCCCCCCATTCGAGGAGCCCCCCCCCCCATAAAAAGCCCCCCCCCCCATAAATTCCGACCTCCCCCCCCATAACCCCAAAAATTGCCATTTTTTGCCATTTTTAGCCAAAATTTTCAAAAATTTTTCCGGCTTCGCCGGATTTTTACCTAAATTTCCACTATTTTAGCTTAAAAACACCCAAAATTAGTTATTTTTTAGCGATTTTTAGCATTTTTTACGCAAAAAAACCTAAAAATTTGTCAAAAAATATGCCCCCCCCCATTTTCGGTGAGCCCCCCCCCATCGATGGGGGGGGCTTCGTCGAGCCCCCCCCCATATCGCCCCCCCCCATAAATTTTGGCCTAGAAGTAAGCCAGGTGGGGACTTAGGCGATTTTGGGTCATAAATTAAAATTTTCAAAAGTGGTCAAATTTGGTACCAAATGAAAGCCCGCATCGAACTGAGCAACTTTTGTCATAGAAGTGCGCACCTAAAGTGGCTGTAGAGGCCTGTGGTGGGGTGGGGTGGGGACTTAGGCGATTTTGGGTCAAAAATTAAAATTTTCAAAAGTGGTCAAAGCATCGATCTGAGCAACTTTTGTCATAGAAGTGCGTACCTAAAGTGGCTGTAGAGGGCTGTGGTGGGGTGGGGTGGGGACTTAGGCGATTTTGGGTCAAAAATTAAAATTTTCAAAAGTGGTCAAATTTGGTACCAAATGAAAGCCCGCATCGAACTGAGCAACTTTTGTCATAGAAGTGCGCACCTAAAGTGGCTGTAGAGGCCTGTGGTGGGGTGGGGTGGGGACTTAGGCGATTTTGGGTCAAAAATTAAAATTTTCAAAAGTGGTCAAATTTGGTACCAAATGAAAGCCCGCATCGAACTGAGCAACTTTTGTCATAGAAGTGCGTACCTAAAGTGGCTGTAGTGGGGTGGGGTGGGGACTTAGGCGATTTTGGGTCAAAAATTAAAATTTTCAAAAGTGGTCAAATTTCGAGTCAAATGAAGGCCCGCATCGAACTGAACAACTTTCGCCATAGAACCACCCACCCAAACTTGCTGTGTCGGATTTATATACTTGCTTTCTCAACCGGAATTTAAACGACAGACATAGGCCCAACACACATATTATCCCCTTTTGTGCGGAGCATTTTTGTTACTTGTATATATATATATATCTATATATATCATAGGGGTCGCGGTAGCGACCCCTATAATATGAGTGAAAATGGTCGAATGACCGTGTAAAACAAGGCTGCGCAGATTCCTGCGCAGATTGTGCGCAGATTATGTGCGCAAAAAATTGTACGTGTCGAGTTTAGTATGTGGGCGAAGTTTCATCCCCTTACCACTTTCCGTTAAAAAGTTATGCCAAAAATCGCTTACGAGAGTGATGTTTTTTTCCGGTTTCTCGCTTTTGATGTCTCATAAGGGGGTTTTGTAGCTTGAATAACTACAGATAGAAAAATTTTTGCCTATGAAACCCATTGTATATTCTTGTAGTACAAATCGAAAATAAGAAAATAAGCTAGTTTTTATGCCTCCCAGAGCCGGAAAAAAATTTTTGGCTGGGGGCCAAAGTCGGCCAAAACGCTAAAATGGCCAAAAAGTATGCTTCAAAGGCGCCTTAATAAGTCAGATTGGGCTATATATGGGGTAATACTGACTATATGGTTAAACAGTACACATATCGGGGTCGTTCAAATGCTATATGATTTTCCGTCTCTGTGCGTAATTTTTCGGTACTGGCCGGCCAACGTTGGTGAATTTTGGGTCGAACTTTGAACTTAATTTTTTCGCTTATTTTGCTACATGGGTGGCTCAAATTTTGCATACAAAGGTTTTTTGAGACGAAGAATCGATTCCCGCTATCAGTTTTGCTGCCCGAGTAGCCCAAGTTGCTGGGCTGGTTTCACTTGACCGTCTGAGGGGTCAGTTCGGTAACCGCTTCCTGGAGGTCCATAGTAGGCTTTACTTTGCCTCTCCAAACTTTGTCTATAAGGGCTTTCTGGTGCGCCCAGCTCATTCCCGGTGTCCGTTTTGCCGTCTGACCCACCCATCTTGCTGTGCTGGTTCCACTTTGCCGTCTGGATGGTCCGGTCGGTACCGACTTCCGGGAGCACCATATAGGGCTGTACATAGCCTCTCAAAACATTGTCTATAGGGGTTTTCTGGTGCGTCCAGCTCATTCCTGGCATCCGTTTTGCCGTCTGACCCACCTATCTTGCTGTGCTGGTTCCACTTTGCCATCTGGAGGGGGTCAGGTCGGTGGGAGGTCATGGGGTCAAAAATGAAATTTTCCAAAAGTGGTCAAATTTGGTATCAAATGAAAACCTTCAGCGAGCTGAGCAAATTTTGTCATAGAACTGCATGCTCAAAGTGGCTGTAGAGTGCTGTGGTGGGGTTGGGTGGGGACTTGGCGATTTTCGGTCAAAAATAAAATTTTTTAAAAGTGGTCAAATTTGGTATCAAATGAAAGCCCTCAGCGAGCTGAGCAAATTTTGTCATAGAACTGCATGCTCAAAGTGGCTGTAGAGTGCTGTGGTGGGATGGGGTTAGGTTGGGACTTAAGCGATTTTCGGTCAAAAATGAAATTTTTCAAAAGTGGTCAAATTTGGTACCAAGTGAAAGCCCTGAGCGAGCTGAGCAACTTTTGTCATAGAACTGCATGCTCAAAGTGCTGTAGAGTGCTGTGGTGGGATGGGGTTAGGTTGGGACTTAAGCGATTTTCGGTCAAAAATGAAATTTTTCAAAAGTGGTCAAATTTGGTACCAAATGAAAGCCCTGAGCGAGCTGAGCAACATTTGTCATAGAACTGCATGCGCAAACTGGTTGTGGAGTGCTGTGGTTGGCTTGCTTGCTACTGTTGAAAGATATCTGAAAAATAAAAAAAGTTGAAAGATAAAGATATTAGCTTCAGGAGCATACATATATAAAATAATAGAAAACAAGAACAAAAAGTGCTCCTTCGTCGCATGTAAAATACATATGAGTCTTCGTAGGCAGGTTGTACATAAGCAAAAAATAGTCTGTAAAATACATATGAGTTCCGTAGGGAGGTTGTAAATTGAGGAAAACAAGTTGCAACCAGGGGCGGATCCAGGGGGGGGCGGGGGCGGCCGCCCTCCCCCGTCGCGATTCGAAGGTAGGAAAAATTAAGGAGAGAAAGAGGAAAAAGGGCAAAAAACCAAAAAATTTCGCGCCTTCGGCGCGAATTTTCTACTTCTTAACCGCATATTTATTGTATTTGTGAAGAAAAAGCTTGAAATCCATCCGATTTTTCGGAAAAAATAACCATTTTTGCCTAAAAATGTCAAGAATTTTAAACAATTTGTTCAGTTCTTCAGTATAGAAAGAATTAAGGATCCGAAGGCCGATTTTATTGCAAAAACAAAAGATTTCTTCAACACAGACCCCCCCCCCCGCTGGAAAAGTCCTACCGACCCCCCCGTCACGAAATCCTGGATCCGCCAGTGGTTGCAACCGCGTAACTTATGAGCCTGTCCTACAACGAGGCTCATATTGGCGTCACAGTGCATTCCACATTAAAGCCTCATTAAAGAACCTCATCTTCATCCACATTAAGGAAAAATGAATAGACTTTGTGGCCCAGAAGAAATGGACTGAAGTGAACTACGACTGCTCAAGCTGAACTGTATATACATGCAACCTGATGTTTCCTGAAACACTATGGCACACCTAATATTTCGCGATACGCTGTGGTACACGGTACACCTAATGCATTCTCAAAACACTTTCACATTATACACACGCAGAATGCGTTCCCACCTGGCTGTGAGTCAGAGCGCCTATTGAGCATATGCACACTATAATGACTGATCAACAAGCTATGTGAAGGACAATTTGTAATGAAAAGCTTTATGCAGTATGTATTTATATAAAAGTAATATACGTATATAGGGGGTGGTGCAACTTGGAACAAAAATTTTGGTAGAAATGCTGCCATTCATAATAGCCCTGACTGATATAGACAAAATTATGCATTATCGATACTGCGAGCTCGGGGCTACATGGAACTACAGCGTTTTTGCTATATATTCAAAGCGTTAGTGCACTACGACAATAAACGTGTCGTCCCAAGTTAAAAATTCTAAGTTGCCCCGCAGTCCAACTTGGAATGAAGGTGGCGATTGGAAGCGGTTTCCACCAGCTAGCATTAGTTTCTTTGGCTAAAATCGAAGGAAACTTTATCTAAAATGTAGAAGAAGTCGAGGCGAACAAAATGATACCAAAACCGCGCAGTAATTGGAAAGGCTTCAAGCGATAAGGCGTCCCAAAGCCAATTTTCCATTTTTAATGTAATTTTAACACTGATTTTCGAAATTTCTCCGCAAGCGGTTCGAAATAAAAGTCAAATGCTTTAAAATGACCAAATTATGACTTCCATGTTTTGGTTTTGCATTACCTGCCATTTGTTTATACTATTTTTTGAAGTTTTCCAGCCTTAGCCAACGTTATCAAGGGGTTTAAAGATTTTGCTAAAATTGTCGGTAAAAGTTCATAGTAAAGCCTTTATACAATGTTATTTGCATTCTACAGTAAAAAATACCCATGCAGGTAAATGAAAGAACAAACGAAACTAAGATTGTCACTACAGCACCTCCGACCCGAAAATAATAAAATAATAAATAATAATAATAATATAAATAATAATAAAATACCTTCATGAGCATACATATATAAAATAATAGAAAACAAGAACAAAAAGTGCTCCTTCGTCGCATGTAAAATACATATGAGTCTTCGTAGGCAGGTTGTACATAAGCAAAAACTAGCCTGTAAAATACATATGAGTTCCGTAGGGAGGTTGTAAATTAAGGAAAACAAGTTGCAACCGCTTAACATATGAGCCTGTCCTACAACGAGGCTCATATTGGCGTCACAGTGCATTCCACATTAAAGCCTCATTAAAGAACCTCAGCTTCATCCACATTACGGAAAGATGAATAGACGTTGTGGCCCAGAAGAAATGGACTGAAGTGAACTACGACTGCTCAAGCTGAACTGTACATAACCTGATGTTTCCTGAAACACTATGGCACACTTCCAATGCATTCTCGAAACACTTTCACATACACACGCAGAATGCGTTCCCACTTGGCTATGAGTCAGAGCGCCTCATGGCGCACCGTATTGAGTATATGCACACTATAATGACTGATCAACAAGCTATGTGAAGGATAATTTGTAACGAAAAGCTTTATGCAGTATATATGTATTTATATAAAAGTAAATATATATATTTGCAAATTATTTGTATTATGACATACGCCAATATGAGCCTCGTTGTAGGACAGGCTCATATGTTAAGCGGTTGCAACTTGTTTTCCTTTATTTACAACCTCCCTACGGAACTCATATGTATTTTACAGGCTAGTTTTTGCTTATGTACAACCTGCCTACGAAGACTCATATGTATTTTACATGCGACGAAGGAGCACTTTTTGTTCTTGTATGGGCAACAAATTGTTTCTTCAACAAATTGGTATACCAATGGGAACAAATGCTGCCCCAACTATAGCTAATCTAACCTTAAACTATTTTGATCATAAATTTATAACCGACAAAGATAATTCACACCTGGCTGAGTTTCTTATCTACGTATATAGATACATTGACGATATCACAACCATTAATGACCACAACGTCTTGGAAAGAAATCAAACTAAAATTTATCCCCCTGATTTGGAACTAAATAAAGTTAATTCAAGTAATAAAGAAGCTAATGTACTAGACTTAAACATAAGTATCTCTAATGAAACTTTCACTACTAAAATGTATGACAAAAGGGAAGATTTCGATTTTTGTACTTACAAATTTCCTCCCGCAGACTCTAATATATCCAGTAAAATCATGAAAAATACAATAATCTGTCAATTAACTCGAATCTGTGAAATAAATGACAAATTAATTCATCTCAGAAAAAACTATAAAGATCTATTTGAAACTTGTCTGAATAGAGGACATTCAAAGAAGATGTTCTTACGCAGCTTAGACAAAACACTTAAACAACAAACATGGATCAAAGAAAAATTCCAACTTACTGATGAAAATAACGTAAGAACACATTATTTACTAATTAATTAAGAATTTATGGTATTTATTTGGACTTATTTCAAGATATATTACGCCTTGTGCGTACTACTTACCAGGCTTGCCCGGAAATACTCTCTACTTTACTCTTACCTGTCTCAGCAATGAGGTCAGGGTCTATGTTTTCTGTTTGCATGTAAACACTAAACAACACGTGTGAATGGGACCACAGGGCAGAAACGCTTTTCAATTCCTTTTCAATCAGGGGGCTCAAAAAACCAAAAGCTGCAACTAGTATGTCGGTACGCCACTGACGACGCCCGCCGAATACTAGTATCAGTCTGGCAGAGTGGTCAGCGAGTGAACGCACCTAACTTGTATGACTGTGTCTGTAGCACATCGTAGTGAGTGATTCACATAATCCATCGTATCCTCAGTTTTGGGTAGCAAGCATGTACAGGGTAATTGCAACCCAAGGATATTTTATGCATGTATCATATTATGTTATTGGCCTATATGTATGGTCTTGAATTGGTACCTATCGTTCTAACCTTTTCTCTTCGAAATCAGCGTGATCGAATTGCCCTATGACCGTCCTTTAAGCAAAATCGGAGACAAAAATATTTTGGTTCAAAATCCGGGTTTTCGTGAATTCCCGGATTTTCAATTTTTCGGCCATGACTCGCTAGACACATTTCCGGAAAATGTCGTAAGAAGGAAATTTGCTCAGCTCGACGAGCTCTCATTGAGTGTCATATCGACCACTTTATGTAAAATCTGCCAAAAGTCACTAAAAATGACAAAATGTCACGAAAATTTCGTTAAAATTCTGACGAGGCCGGAAAAAGTTTTGAAAATTTAGGATTAGACTGGTGAAATTTGGATTTTTTTGGTTATGGGGGAGGTCAAAATTTATGGGTGAACTTCGAATGAGGGAAGGTTGCCGATTGGGGGCCCCAGTAAAAAGAATAATTTTAAATAGTAAAATAGTAAAATAGTAAAAAATAGAATAATTTTTCTCGAAAGAGGTGGTCCTCAGAAAATTAAGAGGGGCTGGGAGACCAGAAATTGAAAACATTTTGAAAATGTCAAAAATTGCTCTGGGAATGTTTAAACTGCTAGAGAATCCTAAGTTAGTTAACCTTGAGGATATCCAGTAAAATGTCTACAAAATAGGGTTGGTTTTTTTCTGGAAAAAACGATTGCCAGAAAAAACCTTTTTTCCGGCTTTTTTTCCATTTTTTCTTTTTTTCCGATCACCCCAAAATTCAGCATGTGGTAAAGTATTTCATATTTCTACATGAATAGAAGCAGTTTTCAAGATATTTCACAGCCCCACTGGGTAGAGCACTTACACAAGCGCTTACAAAGCTTCCAGTTACAGAATTGATTACAGGAATCTTCAGCTGACGATATATATACTGCAGAGTAATCTACAGGTGACTTCTGTATACCTTGAAGCCCGACGTTTTCATAGGTAACACCTCGTAAAGTAAACAATACCAGACGTATTAACAGTTTTTGTCTGAACATTCCACTGTCTGACATGGAATTGGTAACTCTACCTGTGTTTCGCAACCATATGCACATTCCATGGCAAAAAATCTTAAATCCCAGAATTAGCTCAAGTTCGTGATTATAGTCTTATTATCTTATTATACAGTGTTTTTGATAGTTTCTTGATGTTCTGATTTCATAAATTAACCTTTAGTACATGTCTCGAATATTTTTCCATTTTTCCCGATGCTACGAAAAAATCCAAATACAATTTGGTCAAATTTAGCATACCCCCACCTACTTTTGTCCACGGAAAAGGTTGTAAATAGTGCGAAGTCGCCGGAAAAGTTCAGAAAAATTAGATTTTGATGTAAAAATCGTTAAAAGAACACTAGGAATATTTTTCCATTTTTCCACCCCATCGGACAAAATGGAAAAAACGGAAAAATCCTTTTTCCCCAGTCCTTTTTCCGTACCCATCCCTACAACAAAATGTCAAAAAAGTATCAATACAAAAAAGCTATAAAAAGCGTTAGTTTAGTTGAAATTCAGTATATTTTTCGCATGTTTGAAACACGTGTCCGCGCAGTGCGCTCCTGATAGCTGCTTCACGTGTACAGCAAAAGCTGCAAAATTACATTTATTTTTACATGAAGAGCATAGGTGTATATACTTAATATACGCCCACAACGCACCAACTGATGTTGATACTAAAATTTCTTTTGATATCTAAACTAAAGATTTCTGTATTTCGAAAGTAGATATATTGAAGTCACCAACGGTTCAGGTTACTTTTCATTTTCTCTAGCCCTCTCCTATCGACCACAGTGCCGATTAGAAATGGTGAAACATCGAAAAGTGAAAATTTACGTTTGTTCAGTCTTTAGTTAACGCAGTCTTACCTCAAGCTCACCAAAATGTTTCTCGTAAGATCTGTGACATAAAAAATTCAGGTGTATATGAATATTCAGTTCTGTACGTATATACGGCAAATAGCTCACATTTTTATTTTCAGCATTGTACAACAAACGGTATCGCTCTGTTTGGGTTCAAGTTGATTTTGTTTTAATTAACGAAGTCTGTATAATGCTGAATATGCTTCTGTTGGATTTGACTACAAAAGAGCGAGAAGAATTGTACGATGTTTGTGGAGAATTATTGGATGCATGTTCCCACTTGCAGAAGTCTTAACATTGGCATTCAGTGGTACGTGGCTATTTTTTTATTGTTCGAGGACTTTTTGTGTCAATTATGTACAGTGGCGTCCATAGCTAATTTTCTTGAAGGCGGACCTAAAAATTGCGGGGGCGGGGAGTCGTGGGCGAAGTTCCCCAGACGTTGAGAAAATGTTTAAAATGTCAAAAAATTGGACATATTTCAAAAGCTAAAGGAATCGTAAATTAGGTAATGCGCAGCGCACTGCCTAGAATAGGGAAAATTTGACACAATGTATAAACTTTGAACATTGTTTCGGCTGAGGCCTGCGAAGGAGTGGACCGATCGGGCTCAAACTTTCAAAGTGTGTGTGAAGAGCCTGTGGGCAGGGATGTCATGGTGTGAAAATTTCAGGATCAGCTATGTGGATATTTAAATATGAAAATTGACCCCAACGCGGGACAGGGACGCAACTCGGAGAACCCTTGGGAGCAATTCTACCTAAGGTTTGTTTTACAAAAGTTCCTCAATTCAGGGAAAGTACTTTGTGCGGTTCCCGCCCCACCCCCCAGAATAGATGACTCCACCCTCCACCGGTGGGGACCCGTGTGACCCCGAAATGTCGAAAAACTTAGCCAAATGATCACAGCAAGCGAAACGGGCTCTCATATTTGGTATGCAGCAATGTCCTAAGGTGGACATCGCTAGGCTATATTAGTCTAATGTAATCATAATTAGTCATATCTAATAGATGTCGGCCGGTCTCCTGTGGTGCACTGGCCAGGGGTCGAAAGTTTGTAAAAGGGGGTTTGTGCCTACGGACTGGAGAGCCCTACACATATATACGTATGCTCAGCTGAGGTTTTGTATTCGAATAGGAACCTATATTTCGTGAATCTCAATGGCCCATTAGATTTGTTCGAGTCCTATCCATGGGAATGGGTGCGCCCAGGTGGGCCTGGTGGTGTCGCAAGTCCATTTCAGCGTCTTATACAGGAAGGTCCACGGTGCGTAGGTATTTGGCATGTGGGGTTAACCAAAGAACGACTGCAGCGTAGGCCATAGTACCTCTGTGCCCTGGCCAGGGGTCCGGACCGGGCTTCGTGCCCAAAATGGTCAATCAGAGTTTCTGAAAGTGGTCAAATTTTGTATCAAATGAAATCCCATAGTGAGACGAACCATTTTTGTCATCGGAGGACCTGTAAAGTAGGCCTAGGGGACTGTGGCACCCTGGCCAGGGGTTCGGAACGGTCCAAAATGGTCAAAAATCAAGATTTCTAATAGTGGGCAAATTTGGTGGGAAATAAAAGTCAAGAGTGAGATTAACAATCTTCGTCATTGGAGGACCTTACTAAAGTGAACCTGACGGGCTGTGGCACATTGGCCAAAGTTCTGGACCAGTCCAATGTGGTCAAAACTCAAAACTTCCACTGAAGTAGTCAAATTAAATGAAAGCTCTAGGAGAAGCTAGCTATATTTGTCATTGGAGGACACCTTTAATGTGGGCCCAGGGGCTTGGGGCGTCGTCGCCAGGGGTCTTATTTGAACAACAACTTTTTTCGTTAGAGGAGCCTATAACTTCGATTTCCTACGGTTATTCGTGTAGTAACCCAACATAACGCACACTGAGCCTCATGAAAGGGTCCCTAGCCCAAGATGACGCCCCGTGTTTTAAGTTCTGGGAAGAGCAATTGGCAATTTAATTGAAACATATGGTGGCGCACCGTATATTAAGTTCGGAAAGGGCTATGAACCACTGGCGGATCCAGGATTTCGTGATGGGGGGGCAAATTTTTTCCGTCGGGGGGTCTGGGGGGCAGAGCCCCCCAGAAGTTGAAGAAATTTTTTGTTTTTGCAATAAAATCGGTCTTCGGATCTTTAATTCTTTTCATTGTGGAGAACTGAGAAAATTTTTAAAATTCTTGACATTTTTAGGCAAAATGGAAATTTTCTGCGAAAAATCGGATGCATATTAAGCTTTCTCTTCATAAATGCACTAAATATGCGGTTAAAAAGCAGAAAATTCGCGCCGAAATTCGAAAATTTTTTGGTTTTTTGCCCTTTTTCCTCTTTCTCTCCCTAATTTTTCCTACCTTCGAGTCGCGACGGGGGGCGGCCGCCCCCCCGCCCCCCCCCCCCCTGGATCCGCCCCTGCTATGAACGACATTTTTCTGCTTCAGCAATTCCTTTAGTTCAAACAGAACGTTTTCATTTAGGCTTTTCCGGTAGTTGGCTTTGTTTACATTATGTACGTAACTTCTCTGACATGGTTTTTCTCTGCTTCGGAGAAATTCGCAAAACTAGGGGGAAGTGCCCTCGACGGGCAACTATCTTGGTAGAATAGGGAAATACCATACAGTGCTATTGAAATCCAATCGAAATTCTGCTGAAGCGGCAACATGCCGTTTCTCAGCTACTGAAATGATAGAAACCAGCTTTGTGCGCCGAATAGGCAATCTATTCGCCAACTAAAATAACAGAACCCAGCTTTGAACGACGAATACGGAATCTACTCGGCGACAAAAATAATAGGAACCAGCGCTTTGTCGCCGCAAAGGGAATTCACTCCTTCTGCCCTATTCACGCGAACTTTGAAGCCTATTTTGTGATGATAAATTATGATAGAGAGCTTCAGATGGGTTGCAAAAGCTTTCTCAAACACAGTTTTCACAGACACAGCATGCCCCTTTTCGATGAGTTATTACGCTCATTCAGCATATTCGGAGTTGTATATTGTGTTGCAGATAAAATGTGTGCTCCGTTCTGTTGTCGAGAAATAAGATGATGATAAATGACGATGAGACGATAAAATCAAGCACTAAATGCAGTGCAAAGCTCTGTCGGCATAAAATATTTAGCAGATGTGGCCGGTTAAAAAGTTAATAGCTTAGAGCCACCCCTAGTCACCACGCAATGGCACGTAAAATTTGATATTGAGCGTAACGCTTACGTTTGCAGATCCGAACAGAATATGCACATTATTTGCTGTTTCCTCCCGAACTACTAAAAGTTCAGGAAGAATAGGGCGGCAGGAGCGACTTCCCTATTCGGCGACAAAGCTGATTTCTATTAATTTATTTGTCGAGTAGATCCCTATTCGACGCACAAAGCTGGTTTCTGTTATTTTAGTCGCCGAGAAGATTCCCTACTCGACGCACAAAGCTGGTTTCTGTCATTTTAGTTGCTAAGAAATGGCATTTTCCGCGTCTGCAGAATCTGAATTGTATTACAAGCGTGCACCGTTTATTTTACATCTAAGTGTTTCCCTATTATACCAAGTTGGTTGCCCGTCGGGGGCATTTCTCCCCTTATTTAAGGTAGGATTTTGAGTAAAGCTCGCGAAATTCGCAAAAACTTGTGGAGATGTGAAAAACGTTGCTATAAAAAGCTTAAAACATTAAAGTAAGCGTAAATTAAGTAATATATGAGTTAATTAAAATTTTGTAAAATTGGTGTCCGCGCTGGGCGCAAAGTATGTATAACATACTCCTTTTACGCCTGGTTTCAATGAGGGGCCCCCCAAATGCGTCCCTGGTTATGGATATTGCAGCAAGTTATCTAAAGAATTGCCGGTATTGCTTTTTTCATTAATTGATTGCTTTAATACCGTGGAAAACGTTAATTTTTGTAGTTGTAAAGTGTTATGTTATGTCAAGTAGTAATTGCACAGCTTTATTATGAATTTAATTTATAATCTTTGATTTTATGCATTGTCATTGTTTATTTTAGCGCACAACTGGAGCAGTCACCGTCCTTTGGACATTGTGTTTTAATTTGGCAGCAACGCCTCTCCGTTATATATATGGTTACTAGTTAAGACTCTTATTTGTATATACAGTATATATTTATGATGCGAAATGTTGTTTTTAATTTTGAACGTTTCCAACATCATACATGGGCAAGGTCTCTCTGCACAGGGTGTACCAGAAATTATTTTGCGCGGTCCCCCTTCGCACAACGGGGGGGGCGTGCGACGTGGAGAGGGGAGGGCAATAGAATAGCAGCACATTTTCAAATTATTAGCAAGTTTGCAGCCCCGTTTAAGCAATTCCCACTCGTTTTCACCATTTCACAGATTGTAATTTGCTTGCGAACATCTTCAAAATTTCCTCATTTTTGTACAAACGGATAATATTCGTAAGGACAAACTTGTACATAAGGATAGTATTCGTTAATTATGACTTGTTTTTTCGAGTAATTTATGCTAAATTGCGCAATCGCAATGCGTCGCTCGCGCTGCGCGTCCCCCTGATTTTGCTTGCGCACTGCGCGGTCCGGTCAGCAATCAGGGTGTATATACCTGGTACACCCTCAGTACACCCCTTGCGCATGTATGTCCAACATTTCGCTTTGCATTAGGATCCACCTCTTCTCCGGGGCTTCATAGTTGGGAGCATAAGCGCGGGAGGGTCTGGGAGGACCATACAGGTGTGTAGCCACGCGGTGGGCGGGGGGCATGCCCTGTTAAATTTGAGTGTCAATACCACTTTTTGGTTTCGTCATTCATTCTTATTTTTATTTTTTCAAAACTAGTGTTCACATTATTCTGCAAGCGACGCTTTTTTGACTAAAAAATTTACCTAAGCTCTATGTATGTATATATTTGTAGTTATTGCCAGTCTTTCTTTTTGGTGATGTATACTAGATCTTTGTAAATTGTAATGTTGTTAAATTTTAAGTGGCATAAAGGCTTAGAAAACGAAATTGGCTTTCATTGTTTTTATTGCAAAAGTGGATGCATTTCTGTTAGAATACTGTTTAAAACTTGGAGCGCAAATAAATAAATAAACATGAGCATTTTATAGACCTTCTTATCAAATGTAGCATTAATAAACCTGTAGGTTACGGATTCCTTTGGGCTGCTTTCCCGTGCTTAGCCGCTGCTGTATTTTTCTGTATGTTCGATCTCTTCTTTACCCTCCCCCCGCCTAGTCAGTGACGTCCTGGATACGAATAGGGGCTCCTTGAACTTAAGGAGAACTTTACCAACGACACTGAATCAGTTCCTCCAAATGAAATGGGACCCCACAGAACAGTGTCTGCTAACTTGAGGCTCATTATTGATGAGCTTGATTCATCTTCACCGTTACAATTTATATACTTAAAATGCGAGAATATTGTTGAAAATCCAGTGTACTATCCATCTGGTATCTTTACTGCAGTGTTTTACACTAACGAGGAAATAGGCAAAATGAGCTTGGACCAGCTCAGCGTTTCAGTGCTAATTGTTGCCAGATATCACCGCGCTTCGCTGTGTCGACTGAAGCTGAAGCTGGGGGGGGGGCAATGGTACCGCCTCCGTGGGAAATCCGATGGATATGAACCCCATCAAATGGAGATCTCCACAGCCACAGGTGTCCCCTGGCATCCGTCTGGTGAACCGCGCTAAATGGTATCCAATTTCGCGTGGCATGGCTGATCCTTCCCTTCAGTTTTTATATTCAGTCATGTTATAGTTGGAAGCCTCCGGTCTTTAAATTATGCTACCGAGCTTGTGGGTTCAATATGCCATTCATTCCAGCTGTCCCTAATTTGGCCCTATTCCGGGGCTCCCCTTCTGACCCCATTGCTAAGACGTGTGCTGGGCTTGGAGGTGGAGACTCCCCATATGGATTCGTCCGCCGGCCGCCACAGAAGAAGAAGAAGCTGAAGTCGACGAATTGACTGCGTGAAGAAATGGAGAATCCTATTTGCCAACGTGTCACCGATTTAGAGATGCTTTTGAAGGTATCAAATTCTTCTCAGAATCCATTTGAACTTAGCGAAGGAAATAACCTTGGGCCAAACACTGGGTTATGATTTGCCAGTAACTTGAGGATGATCAAATGTAATAATGGATTTTGTGTCGGAATGAGTAACTAGACATATCCGCACTCGTAGTTGGACACTGTAAGTGTGAGTGCAAGTCATATTCGTTATTGAAATAAAGAGCAAGATATATATAGTCAAGCGACCTAGTCATCAGGTTTCACGGCATATAGAACACATCACTATGGTGCGACTTTCATTAGTTAGTGAGGATAATTGTCCCAAACTGGCTGAGAAAACAAACAACGCCGGAAAAAGTCATATGCGGAACAAAACCCACCCCGAAATGTTTTGGAAAGTTGCCAAGGGCATGTCCAGCACCAACCGTTCCAATCCAACCACCGGTTTGTTTTTAGTATAACCAAGAGTACATAATAAAGAGTATGAAACTCTTACAGTAGCATGTACAAATCATGCTAGGTATGCTCGGTTCATTAACTCGGGACCCCCCGTAACTTCCGGGGGGGTCCCACTTTGCACTAATTACACGCTTTCATATCATTATTTTTAACTTTAATTAGGTTAGCATAGCATAATCAAATTAATTCGACAACTTTGTAGCATTTTTTCTGCTCTTTCCAATGATATAAAAATTGTTGCTCAATACAAAAATTTGCAGGAATGTAGTGTGCAACAATTTTTATATCATTGGAAGGAGCAAAAAATGCTAGAAAGTTGTCGAATTAGTTTTTTGATTGTACTAACCTAATTAAAGTTATTAATTAATTAAAATAACTAATAAATTACCTACAGTAAGCCTTAGGCTAGTGGGCCAATCAGCGAGCAGACACACGCTTATATGAAAGCGTGTAATTAGTGCAAAGTGGGACCCCCCGGAAGTTACGGGGGGGGGGTCCCGAGTTAATGAACCGAGCATACCTAGCATGATTTGTACATGCTACTGTAAGCGTTTCATACTCTTATATTATGTACTCTTGGTATAACTGCATCAAAAATACATATTAGTTTTTGTGCGTTATTAAATTTAGGTCAAATGGTCATTTTAAAGTTTTGTATTTTTAACAGATTAACATATGCAAATTTTAAAAAGTTCTTATTTTTAGCAGTCTAGACTTCATATCCAGCAGTAAACTCGTTTTTCTTGTATATAAATCCAAACTAGACCCATTTTAACGCAAAGTAAGAATTTTGGCCAAAATTGAAATTTTGGTTTGAAGTGGCACCATGTTATAATTCGACCCGCTGGACGGCCCGCAACATAGCGAAACCTTTTAAAATCCTGGGCTTTTTAGTGCGGCCCCCCACTCGGCCCCACTCCCACTTTTTTTGGGGCTTCTCCCCGCTCACTATGAGGTGCCCAAGAATGCCAAATTTTAAGGATGTTTTGGTCAAAAATCGTCAATTTTGGTACTCAAACTAGATTTTTGAGCACTTTCTTGCATAGTTTTAGCAGTGACAGTTTTACTGCATTTTTAGCAATTTTAGACAACTTTGAATTCCCCCATTTTTGGGTCCTCCCCCACTAGTGGGAGGGCTCCCCCACCATTCTCCCCACCCCCACTTTTTTGCCTAGAAAAAGCCCAGTAAAACTTTTACCAATTCCATCCTCTACATGAGAATAAACAAATGCGTGTGAATTTGACTTTCCTGCTGATGGTTAGCATAAAATGTAAATTTAAAAGGTGATTTTTGCCGCCGTGGATTTTTTCCGCCAACTCTTGGTCAAAATTCGTTTATTTTGGTGCTAAAACTTAATTTTTGCGTTAGTTATAGCAGTCTATGTGGATAACCGGCTATTTATACTGTATTTGTAGCATTTTTAGACCATTTCCTTTCTCCCACTTCAGAACCTCGCCTCCCTGCTAGTATGGAGGCGTCCTCCCCCTTATTTTTTGCCTAGAGAAACCCCAGAAAAGTTATGTTTACTTGACTTCATATTATCTTATACTTATGCCATAGTTTCAGTTCTGGTCAGCTAAATGGTATATACAATTTACATTTCCGTTTCTACTTTTAACTGTTAATTCGGTGGGCTTGTTTCGTGATTCGTTTTGTAATTTTTTGTCTCATTTCCTTTGAAAGAATTAAAAAAATCATGTATTAAAAAGTAGAGATGGGCAAGGAAAAAGTCTGGAAAAGTTGTTTCCTTTTTTCTTGTTTTTGGGTGGAAAGAAGAAAAATGTTCCAGCTGCTATTGGGATGGTTTACGACGTATTTTTCGTGTTTTTCGAAGAATCAGCTTTCAAATTTTGAAAAATTACTTTGACCAAGAGTACATAATGGTAAGAGTATGACACTAATCCTAGTCTCTGTTATCAAAGTAAGAAGTAAACTGTGTTCGCTAACGGCTGACCCCCCCACAAATTGGCCCCATCACTTCAAACTAATTTCTCTGCTACGCTTGCAAGCTAATGCTTTCAAAAGACGCACATTGAACCAACTGCGTAGTTGTGTTTTTGAGCTTAGCATGCATGCGTTGCGGAGTAATTTGTTTGAAGTGATGGGGCCAACTTGTGGAGGGGTGAGCCGTTAGCGAGACGTCAGCCGTCAGCAAACAGAGCATAGTTTTTGCTCTAATAACAGAGACTAGGCTCAGTGTCATACTCTTATCATTATGTACTATTGATTTGACTGCGGTAAAATAGCTGCCTAAGCTGATCCGAAAAATACGAAAAATGTTCTATCAAGTACCGAGCAGCAGCAGCTTGTCAAACACAAAAAGCGACTAAGATCAAAGGATTTTGAAAATCGAAAAATGTTAATTGAAAATGCAATGCTTAACAGATTTGCTTCGTTCATGGTTGATTTTGCTTGTTTTCAGATGAGAAAAGTTTGTTGAAAGAAACCAATTTTTAGCATGCATATATATTCCAGAGAAAAACCTAGGTATACCGATATTTCGAAATTTTATAAAGTTTTCTCTCATCGCGAAGATTGTGAAAATATTTAATGTTCTGGGTCTCCGATGAATATTAAATGCAGTATAAGTGATCACCATTTTCTAAATAGTTTTGTGTCAGACTTTTTCATGCGTTTGCTTTCTGGGAATATGATGTGGGTACGCGGCTCATATTTGAGCTATAAAGGCGCTTTGTGTATTAAGAAAACCGTTAATAAGCCTAAGCTAACGTGGCATATATAGAGAGCAATTGTTCATGCAATATAATTACAATTATTGTAAGAGCACAAACATATATATACAACGCAGAAACAATTTTGAATTATGTCAAATTATTGGAACACTGGATTTCGAGGGATTCAGAAATTAAAATGCATCGTTTTGAGTGCCTCTACAGGTTTATAAGTGTGTGTGCTCGTGCCGTGTGTCGCATTCATTACACACATTTTTGGTAAAGATATATTTATAGAACCTGACGCTTCACAATTTGGAATAATACTAATTTATATTGCTTTATATTAATTTATTATACATATGTGCATATATATGTATGTATGTCTAAAATTTTAAGTTTTTAAGATGAAAGAGATTGGATTTGGTTACTTGTACCGGGTCAGCGCAAACAGTGGGTTGATCAATGTACCCGCAAATCAGCAACGGTGGAACTCGCAACTGCTTACAGAAAATATAAGGACTGTTTCCTTTTCGTTGTCTTCAGTTGCAGCAGATACAGCGTCTGAAGCAGATGACTTGTCAGACCTGTTTTTGCCCGGTGATTTTGTAAGATTTGTGGCGGAACGACAAGGCCAATGTTCATATTGGATCGCGTATATTGTGGAAGTTATTCAGCAGGCTGAACCCAGACTATCCGTTAAGGAATGCCGTGGTTGCATCGAGAAATGTGGAATTGATAGTCGTGGACGTCCCTTTGGAGTACTCGTGCGTGACAACATTACCGAACATAATTGTCAACATCTTCCTGAGCAGCTTCGTATTTATGATCGAGCCTTTATTTTTCCACCTTGCATATCCTCTGAAATGAGCATGTTAGATGTTTTCAGATGGAGAAGATGTCATCTTATATGTAAAGTGACTTCATATCGAACGGGGCAATATGCAGTTTTGAGTGCGCGACTTACAGATACTTCTCCAATTGCACCGATTAACCTT
Source organism: Trissonchulus latispiculum (assembly GCA_030248195.1). Lineage (NCBI taxonomy): Eukaryota > Metazoa > Nematoda > Enoplea > Enoplida > Ironidae > Trissonchulus > Trissonchulus latispiculum. The sequence goes on from JASAND010017982.1 coordinate 25,678, forward strand.
AGATATGTGCACTCTGGTAAGATCTAAATGTTGTGTGTATATGTCGAGGCCTAGTAGGCAAATTGACCATTTAGTCAAATGGCTAAACGGCTAAGCATTTTAGCCATTTAGTCAATTGGCTAGCCCAGTTGTAAAACGCAAAGTGTTACACTACTTGGCCAAAAGACTTGCAATATTTTAGCCATTTATTAAAATGACCACAGTGTTTTAGCCATTTAGTTTTATCGTCAGCAGCTCGTAGCCTAGTTGTCAAATGACAGTTGATGACTATTTATTGACGGTCATACTTTAGTTACTATGTACGTACTTTTCTACTTATGTACTAATTGCTAGTACATATAACAATATTTAAATGCAAGGTAGTCTACTTTTCAGTGTTTTGTAAGTAATATTCAGGAATGGATGGACAGTTTTGAAAAATAAAGTGATTTTTCTTAATTTTTGAAGATTGAAAATTTATCACGATTTTAGCATCTTAGCGTTAAATTACTTACTAATTTACTTCACTTATTTCAGACACAACTTGAAATATTATGAGGTTATAATAATATATAATATAAAATATTAGAATATACTTACTATCTAGAATATAAGGTTGTTGGTTCTATCCCCACCTGAGGCCAGATTTTTTCTGGTCTGAGTGTCAGTCATTTGTTTCAATTTTTTCTATCATTATTGAAATGCAAATACCATCTACATTCAGGAATGTGAGGTCATTTTTGAAAAAGAATGAAAAAGAATGACGTACCCGACTTGCGGATATCACTCAAATTTTCTCAAATTCTTTCGTACATTCCTGAATATTGATACAATATTGCTATATTTTTAAGTTGTATATGTCAAAACAAAACAATCCATGCATTCCTGAATATTACTTACAAAACACTGAAAAGTCGACTACCTTGCATTTAAATAATATTAAGTTATATGTACTTGCAATTAGTAAGTAGAAAAGTAGTAACTAAAGTATGGTCGTCAATAAATAGTCATCAGCTGTCATTTGACAACTAGGCTACAAGCTGCTGGCCATTTAATATAAATTGGTGCTGGCTAAAATATTTGCGAGTCTTTTGGCCAAGTAGTCAAACACGCTGCTTTCTACAACTGGGTTAGCCATTTGACTAAATGGCTAAAATGTTTAGCCATTTAACTAAATGGCTAATTTGACTACTAGGCTTCGACATATATATTATTTTGAAAAGTTATGATGATGTTATATTCCGCTCCCTTTATGTTGTGTATGATTAAACGAATGATTCTTAGATTTTTGGCCGAACGTTTTCACTGGTTTGATTTTTCGAAATGCTTACCACACACGCATCTAGTCGTTAAAAGTTAATTTTTTATGATTTAAAAATCTGATAAAATCAGATATTAGAAAAAATCGTATGTATTCTATGAAACTTAATTTTTATGAGCTATCCTTCAATTGTGTGCCGTTAAAAGTTTTGTGCAGCTGACGTTTAATCCAAAATCGCCAACAAACCACGCTGTAAATTTTATTGGAAAGGTTCAAATGCAATCATCATGCCAAGCTACAGTCTAGATTTAAAATATTTTCAAGAAGTTTTTCTAAAATATATAGTGCTAAAATTTATTTTTTATTTATAAATATATATAAATATATATATATATATATGTATAAATATAAATATTTGTTTATTTTCATTACTTTCAAATGAAATGGACATCTGAATAATTTTAAATCGTCTAAAATAAAGCAATTTTGTAATAATATGCGAACCTGCCCTCTTGGAGAGGCTATTTGTGCATGATCTAATAGAGGGCAGTGTTGGAAACATACATATAAAAATTTTGAGATCGGCCAACATTGGTTAAGGTCGGGCCTTTTCAAGAAAGGGTAGGGTAGAGTAGAATAGAGCTGGCATTTTTTAGTGGGGGGGGGGGGGCCCCCCCACTTTTCAGTTCCCCCCTCCACTTTTCGGAGCCCCCCCCTACTTTTCGGCGAGCCCCCACCCACTTTTTGGGGGTCGCCCAAAAGTGTCAAAAAATTAGGTTTTTGAGGTCAAATTTTCAAAAATTTTCTCAATTTTTAGCTAATTTATGGACTTATAAGCTCATTTTAAGCTTAAAAACAGCGATTTTTTGCGTTTTTACCTTAAAAATGCTAATTTTTCGCTAAAAATTTCGGTATATTTTAACTTTGGCTCGCCCCCCGCCCCACTTTTCGGAAGCCCCCCCCCCCCACTTCCCCCTCCCTAGGGGGGGCGAAGCCCCCCCACTTTCAAAACCCTAAAAAAATGCCAGTAGAGTACAGTGGAGTAGAGAAGAGTTAAAATTGTCGCGAAAGCCTGGAGTTTAAATTTTAACACTTTACTAATCCACACAGCGTTGATTTTATTTCTCTGTAAAAGGGGGATAAAAGTAACTCTTAACTCTTTTAAAAAGAATTTAGATAATTTTAACTCTACTCCACCTTTTTGAAAGACCCATCGATTCGAAAAGTCGAAAATTCGTTTTTCGATTAAAAAATTATGAAAGAGGAAGCATACTAGACTATATGCCAGGTTTAGACATGAAAATACAAAATTCCTAGTTGTACACACATCTGATTTGTGCTAGATTATTTTGTGATCCTGATCCCTTGATTTTTTGTGCACTTGATCAGAAAGGTCAGCAATGCATGAAGTAGAAATGAAGTCGGCATGCCATTTGTTCCATATGCCGGATGTTCATTTCATTACGATTCTGTACTTATTAAAATTTCATTCCTATTCCAATCGGATTTTCGATTTTTTGGATTTTCGATTCAAGTATTCTTAGTTCGAATTTCGAATACATGTATATACAAACTGTTTCTTCGAAATTTCCTATGGAAAATATCTTCTGACACAGCACGTTTTTAATTCGATAGTCGATGGCCCTTCTCCATTTGATTTTTCTATGTCGAAAGTTTGCTATTTTTTCCAATCGTGTTCCTGTTTGGTATCACAAAGAATGACGAGAAATCTTATAGACATCTAAATTGGTCGAGCTATTATCAAATCGATGATAGCTGGACCAATTTAAAATTAGGGGTGCTATTATCAATTTGACTAAATTTTTCAAATGAAATTCTCTTAAATGACTGCTTGTTCTCATCAAATAAATTTTAGGTGCATTGAAGGGAGTTTTGTGTGTCCTGATGCACCGTAACGTTTTGATCTTTTTTTGAATGACTGACACTGTACTACTTTTTTAATTATGTGGAGGATATCGTATTGAAGGTATCTTTATTCTTGTGAACATGCTCCAAGCCACAGAGCGATGGGGCCATCTGATATAGGATATTCTTCGGAGGTTTCGTAGAAGTATAGCACAGAATCGGATAAAATGCGTTTAAAGATAACAAATGTTACTCTTTCATTTTTTAAGCATGCGTTAACGAGTAACTATTGTACAATTGTTGATTTGCCTTTACTCACTCCATCTGTGTTCTGTGGTTTTTACGGGAGGATTGGAAACTCCGCCTGAATTTTGCTGTTATTTCATGAGATTTGGTTTTGTGTGGTGGACAATAAGATCTAAAAAGAAAACTTGCTTAACTTGATAAGTTCCAAGTTTTACCATTTGTACCTTCTATTCCCAATGAGTTTTTATGCTATTTTAGCTTAAAAGCAGCTGACTAACCATTTTTAGCGATATTTATAAAACTGTTTTACTCTTGCAAACGTTAAAGTTTTTTCAGTTTTTGTAGAAAAAGTTTAGCTTCTGTGGATCCCACCGGGATCTTCGGACCCTCCACGAATAGGGTCCCTTTGTTGCTGGATTGGTTAGGGTTCATAGTGAATCGCTGTGTTCTTATTCCATCGGCAGGATTTAAGAATGCCTGATTAGTTGATTATACCATACGTACGTCCTGCACTAATCTTTAGGGGTTATTTATCGTATATATATGATCTGACTTCGAAACATTTGTATAACGTGCTAACATCTTTTTGATGCTAGATTGGCACTGGCCGGTAGTGATGGTATATATATGTTGCATAGGAGTCTGTTTAAGGTGGCGATTCCTTTTGGTGACATCAGCCATTCTATTCATTCAATTCCTAGGGTGAGAAAACCATTATCTGTCACTATGTGCATTGCCTAACATTTTATTTTGATAATGGATTGGAAATCTTGGTTTTTCAGTGGATTCGCAACGAATTTGGAAATGTTTGCAATTTTTAGGTTTTTTGTAGACAAAATTATCTAAAAGCGGTTATAGCCGTTATAGCAAGAGTACATAATATAAGATTGTGCCACTAGGCACACTCTACGTTATCAGAGCAAAAACTATGCTCTGCTCGCTAACGGCCCACCCCCCCCCCGCAAATCAGTACCTGGTCGAAATGGGGGTACGCTCACTCGCTCTATGTTTATGTGCTTAAGCTCGAAAACACAAGCAGTGCGTGCGCGAATTTTGTGCCTGCTTCGAGCTTTAGAACACAAACATAGCGCACAAAATTCTTTGTAGTGATGGGTCTAATTTGCCGGGGGGGGTGGGCCGTTAGCGAGCAGAGCATAGTTTTTGCTCTGATAACATAGAGCGTGCCTAGTGGCACACTCTTATATTATGTATATACTCTTGGTTATAGAGACATGTGTCGAATATCTGCAGACAGTTACTTTAGTTATTGTTACATCAGGGTGCTAAAGCAATGGCTGAAACGTAGCACCTAAACAAATAATTCTTGATTTGATTTCAGTGAAAGAACAAGCCGTTGCTTCCAAAATACGAAGATTGGAATCTCACAGTTGTGCAAAGATTCGCGAAAGTGTAGAGCTCAACGATATCTTTCGAATGAGCACAATTGCGATAATCCAGCTAACATGTCAAAAAGGAAATCTTGATTAGGCGGTATTATACCAATGGTAGAGGCGTAATAGAAGACGTTTTTATAAGAAGTTTCGTCAGATTAATGTTGACTGGCATCATCTGCGAGCGGTATGTGTCCGAAAGAAATCGCCACCTTAAGAGCTGTGTGAGCTGGACGTCAATGGATGTGTACATATGTGTGCGTATTTCTTGGGTTTTTTGGCAGTTTGCTAATATGAAAGTTCTGATCTTAATTCTAACACTTTTACTTTTATGGTCACTGTTTACGTACGATTATCATAGGGATCACGCCGCCGCCAATATGAGTCTATGATCCAAAATTACCCATGTTTTGGATCTGCGTAGCACCTTCGTAAGATCCTGCTCATATCCTGCGCAGATTATTATGAGCAAATCGAGATGATATGCGTTCGCTCTCCGTATCAGTTATCGTTAAAAAGTTGCACCCCGCACCGGTTATGGCGGCGACGTTTTTCATGTTTCTGTGATTTAACCCTGTTTATAAGTCGACACAGCAGCCAAACATTCTCACTACCGGCAATCATTAGAAGTCAAAGGGGTATTGTTCTTGAGTAACCTAAATATGGGAGTGTTAACGCACGACTCAAACTGCGGCTGCACCACGCTGTTGCGCCAAATTCGGAAATTTCAATAATGGACCAAATTTATAAACCAGTTTGCGCTCGCATAATAAAATTTTATACACACAAAATTACGATCCAAAGTACACCGTAGCGAAGCCCTGTTATTTAGGCTTAGCTTTTTGTGCTGACCGATTGAAAATTGAAATAATAACGATGCTTCGCACCGCAGTATATCCACTATCCAGTGTACTGAAACTAGAGGCCTGGGAATTTGTACACAATGGTGTACTGGCACGGAGAATTCATTGCCGGCTCCAGTTTTTCTGTATCGCCTACCCACCACAGGAAGTCCATAGGTGGCTGTACTTAGCTTGGCAAAACTTTGTCTATATGGTTTCCTGATGTGCTGAGTTCATTCCGCTTACCGTTTTGCTCCACGACGAATTAGCTGCCAAATGAACGCCCTAACTGAACTGAGCGTATTTTTGCAATAGAAGCACCTACCCAATGTGTAATGTCCCAATGGTGTGGGTGGGGCCTATGGACGTGCTAGAACTTGAAGTATCAAGAGTACGTAGATGTATTATATCAGACGAAAGGTTAGCTGGTATTGATATCTGGCTAAAGAAAGAAACAGCCTTTGTCCAATATTTAGCTTAGCACGATGGTCGATAGCCACAGTGTCTAATTGAAGATAGTAGATAGATACGTAGACAAACCTGATTTGGAGCTTGTAATTTGTGAAAAAATGACAGGACAAGCACGACAAATGCTCCACAATAGTGTTAATATGAGTCTGGCACATGTAAAATACGACCTGAAGAGGATGAAAGACAAGCCTCGAAAGGCCTATATGCGTTCTGAGTCCTTGATAGGCTCATATTGGCGCCATCCCACACGTTTTGACTAAACAGAAATCTTAGCGTTGCGTTCATGCAATGAGCAGTAAAACAGATATTTATATACCCTAATGCTGAAACTCATATTCGAATAGCATTAAGAATAATATTGACTGTGAAAATAGGCAAGATAGATTTGAATAATTACGTATTCGTATGCAAGTTATGCATTCATTTATGTAAAATGTGATCACCGAATAAGACTGCTGTATGAACCCTGCATGCGTCCTATTCATTCAGGAATTGTTGCCACTAAAAATCGAAAACGCCAATTTGAGCCTATCAAGGACTCAGAACTCATTAGCTTTTCAAGGCTTGTCTTTCTTCAAAATATCTGGTAGAATTTTACATGTTCCATACTCATCTTAGCACCCTTGCGAGGACTTTTCCCTCTCGTAAACACTACTTTTAGCTTGAATATGTTTTGACTTTTGATGCTACTGTAATCGTACTAGCAATGTTGCTTTCTACTGCTTTTCACACTTTAATGTCATACTGCTTCTTTTTTAGGATTCAACACACTGGCAAATCTGCCGATTGGTGAGGGCTCGTTCGTTAAGGAAGAAGCTGTCTCTCCTGTTCTACGAGGTATATGTCGTTCCTCCATTGTTATCATTATGAGGCTCTGAGAGCCATCATAATATAATCCATATAGGCACTTAATGGAGTAGGAAAGTGCTGATTAAGAGCATCTACTAAGGGGTTGGCACTTCACCGAGCATCATATCAAGGTAAAACAGTTTAGGGATTGCAGTCGTAATTATATATTTCATATACTCAAATTTTGGCAGGCTGCCAAAGTTAAAAGGCGGATTAACGGTTTGGCAAAATCAGGAACTTTTTTCACGAGTGTATGTGATTGTAGGGTTGTTAATTTACCTGTAAAAAGTAATTAATTTTTTACACCTGTTTTTAACAGTGTAAAAATGTTACAAAGTGTAAAAAAGTGTTAAAAAGTGTAAAAATGTTTCAATGCCAAATTCATTTCCTCTGTACCACAGTAATGTTTGACGCGTTATTCAACTGTCAGAAAGGATGAGTTTAAGCATTTACTACAGGCCACAGCCTCTAAGGCTATTATTTATTTTGATAATTGACCAAGAATTTTGTTAATTGCTCGCCAGCCTCCAGAAACAACTAATGTTTTCTTTTTGCACTTATAAAGTGACGGCAAATTTAGAAAAACAAACATGTAGAAAGTGCCATTTAGGTTATTTGCATTAGTGAGATCAGAAAATCAGGAGCATTTTTAAATTATTTAATTTCAGAATTTTCAAAAATTTCTATTTCAAGTTTCAAAATTTTCATATAACGAGAATGTTTTCGGTTTTGAAAAATTTGTCAGAGTATTGTCTGGTGTTTTAGATTTCAGAGATTATTTTGACTGTGAAATTTTATTCTGAAATATTGTTCCATTATGGCTTAGAATTAATTGGACATTCTGTTAAATTTTATTGACTGAGATGTTCACTGAACCCGTCTTACAGGATATCTAAATGTTCAATTTAAAGGAAACAATCCTCTGAGCAGGTTATCTGGCACAAAATTCAATTGCAACCGAGTTACAGTCGGCAACTTATTGATCGAAAATGAATTCCCAAAAAATCCTCAACAGGGTCTCATTACCGTCTTTACTTTTAATGTCATTTTTACTTGTTGAAATAAAATACTTTTAATGTACTTACTGAAACAAAAACTGTCTGCAATGTATACTATACTTGAAAACACTATTTTTCACAATCGGCGGTATATGCATAGCTGTGAAAAAGTGTAAAAAATTTGTAAAAAAAGTGTAAAAAAATTCCAAAAAGTAGTGTTAAACATGTTAAAAATAAGTAAAAAATCTAGTGTTAAAAAGTGTAAAAAAAGTGGTGTTAAAAAGTGTAAAAAAACCTGTTAAAAAGTCCGAAATTTTGTTACTGTTAATAACTGTAAAAATATTTATGTTGTATTCCATAAGTAGGAATGCATTTTGGAGTCAGAGCAGACCTGAATGGGTGCCCGCCAGTATGATATCCTAGGAGGACCTTTTCACGAATGGGTAGAGTATAAGTGGAGTGGAGTAGAGAGTAGACTAGAATAGAATAGAGTAGAGTTGAAATTAACTCTTAATTCTGCAGGATTAAAAATCAAGGAGTTAAAAGAGCTAAAAGTGAGAGAGTTAAAAGTGAGAGAGTTAAAATTAACTTAACTCTGAGCATCCCCTAAAAGAGTTAAAATAGTTATATAATTTTCCTTTCGCAATTTTTTCCAACCTTTCACCATTTAAAAATTTTGAAAGAGAAACGTCCCAACGTTTGGAAAATTTTGAATAAAATAACTAATAAGACGAGAAAAGATGTAGTTTATTCATTTCATTAATGAACATTTATTTTATCTTCAAATCAGCGTCTGCCAGTATTAGGAAGTGGACGAATTCCTGTGTGTAATTTGCAGTTCGTAACCGATTTTGCTGAAAGTTAGTACGTATGCATTTCAACAAATTATTGCCCAATCTGCACCAAAATTTCAAACTTATGGCCCCCCCATTGATAGGAGGGGCTCACCCAAAATGGGCGCATTTTTTGGAAAAATTTTTCGAATTTTTGTATGTTTTTGCGTCAAAACTGCAAAATATCGCTAAAAATGACTAATTTTAAGTTGTTTTAGGCTAAAATGGTGAAAATGCAGTTAAAAATCTGGCGAAGCCGGAAAAATTTGTGAAAATTTAGGATAAAAATGGTAAATTTAGTAATTTTTGGGGTTATGGGGGGGAGGTCGCCGAATGGGGAGCGGCGAATCCTATAATTCTTTGGAGCATCACCAGTTACAGCCAACTTCGCGTAACATTTTAGAGCGTGTCAAAAATCTAAAGGTTCAAGTTTTTAAAATTTATATATACTAATTTTCAATTTTACTATCTTACTTGTTTCGGTTTCATTGCAAAACTATCGTTTTAATCTTTATGAGGAAAAGTTGAGCCTTCGACTAGTTGTAGTGTACCGTTTATTCGACTTTTTATGATGCCAGCTCTCATGCATACTTGAAATTTGCATTCATAAAGTAGTGCCACAGGGTATTTCTTATGGATTTTTTCGGGGGGCTTCCCGGGGGGGGGAGAAATTTTCGGAGGGAGGAGAGTTTTCTGCAAAATGAGCCAAAAACGGTATTTTTTGGCGTATTTTGCTTGGTAAAACACAAAAGGTTCTCAAAACTGGAGGGATATAAGCTAAAAGTGCTATTTTTAAAACTCAGGCGAAGCCGGAAAATTTTTGGAAATTTGCCCATTTTTGGCAAAAATGTAGACCTCATTAACGGAGAACCCCCAAAATCCCGGTGGGGCGATTTCGGGGGGGGGGAAAGCATTTTGGGGGGTAGGTCAATTTCGCCCCCCTGTAAAAAAGCCTCTCCCCTGTAAACAAACCCTGTGTCGCATAACTGTCAAAAAATAATTTAGAGTGTAATACTTATTTATAATTATTATTATTATTATAATTTGATTAATTTTATTTTATTATTTCTAATCATGCAGCATGTTTAAGACATCAATTTCCTGTAGATTTTCACTCGTTTAACCCGCGTGCTGAGACGCGGGTTAAAATTCAGTGCAAAATGGCTTGAGCGAGTTAAAAGAGTTATATTTAACCCATTCATGAAAAGTGAAAGTTTCTGCAGCTTTTGAGCTATACGTATGAATCACGAAAAGAGTAGAGTTAAAAGATTTAATTTCTAACTCATTTCGCGAATTACAGAAGGGTTAAAAATTTTAACTGCTTAACTGGGCGAGTTAAATTTAACTCTTAACTCATTTGCGAATAGGAACGAGTTAATTTTAACTTGGTTAACCCCTTCGCGAAAAGGCCCCTAGTTTTGAAGAACCATATTTTACCAAATATCAATATCACTAAATCTTACAGCTGCAAACTCTGCAGCTCGCAGTTTGTCGAAAATTATGATAAAATTTTCTTTAGATGTAAAATGAGATGTAAACATGTAAAATGTTCTCACTTGCAATGTAAAACGATCGTATACTCGATTTGCTAGGAGGAATTTCTTCAAAGCAAAACCTTTTGAGCGTTTGACTTTACATGTGCTTGAAATTAGACATCTCAACTATTTGTTTTTAGTCAAGGCTGTTTCATCTATTTTGTAAGGATTTATTGACAAGTTAAATTCATATATAGTGATGATACTAGTATATCTCAACTCAAGTTGTTTATAAAACGCTAAAAGCCTCGTTATTACGAGAATTTTAAATTTCAAGCTTGGCAAGTCGATCCGAGCCGAACTGAGCCGGACAAGTCCGGCTCCTCCTCTCCAGAAAGCAATGTAGCATTTCTGAACACTGGAGCTAGGCATAGTTCCCTAGCTTCTTGCAGTCTTTTGCAAAGTGCAACGTGCAAAGTTCCAGACAATTAGTTAACCTCTACCCATATAGTTCCACCACGTCCAAGTTCATACTATGATCGTATTGCACAGAAAAGTATACAGTGGTTTCAAGATTGCCCCACATGATAGCAAAGCACTCCTACCGAAGCGTAGCTGCAAAATTTATTCATCCTTCCTTACCTTAGGCTTTAGTGGAGCTTTAGTTCTTTTTTGTATTTCAAAGAATGCCTTGTAAATTCCTCAGACTATACAAATTACAAAAAATTGTTAGCTTCTCAGTCTCAGCGTTACATATAGTCAGTAGGGGCATCTTGGAACTTTGGGGTATCTTGGCACAAAGTGCACCTTAACTGTTTCCGAACTTGTACCGAACTTACCTGTGGGCTGACAGAGGAAAGTTTAGATATTTCGGGAAGATCTCATTCAGAGCTATCGATTGAGCATAGTTTTTCTTATGTTGCATTCGTTTTTAGTTCATCAGAGGCCTTTAAAAATAGACTTTTTGAAAATTCAAAAAAGTATGCCTTTTTTAAATTCGGATAAATCTAGTGTATGTTTTGCTAGGCAATTAAAAGTTGGCATTTTCTAAGTCAAATTTTGTTGAATTTTCATTTGGTGCCTTCTATCTTAATGCTGTGCTTGTCGTTCGTTCGGTATAAAACTAGTGCCAAGTAGCCCCGTTTGTTCAAAGTTGCCCCAATTTCGAGAATGGGGGGCAACTTGGAACGTACACGTTAAAAATGCAGCAGAAATAACTGTTGAAGCATAATTTTTGAGCAAAATTGATTAGATTTTATTTAATTTCTGCACAGTTAATTTTGAGTATACAGACGAAGCATAAAATGTGACTTTCCCTCACAGAAATCCGTGCATCACAAGAAATAAAAAGGTTCGAAGGATTTTGATGTTATTAAAATTTAATTATACATGTAGCAAAATATCATCACGATCACGATATTTAAGTAACACGTTTTTTGTTGTAAATTGTAGTTATTGTATTTTTAATTGTAAATCGTAAGAACCTTTTTGCGACGCCAGACAGGTGAGGACGTAATCGTAACAAAATTTCGGTATCGCAGGCACCTCGTCTGTAGGGTAAAAATAAAGTGACCCCTGGCGAGAACTCCAACCTACTGAAGGTTATAGGTGCCGGTGCTTATCTCCGGATTCACAGCCTGAAGCCAGGAGCGACACTCAAATGTTGACTGCATCTGTGGAAGGAGAGGCCAGCACTTCTTCTTCCCCTTCTTCCTGTTCCTGGACCAGCGTGGGAGGACCCAATGTGTTAGGACGGATCAGATCCGCCCCACGTCCCGGAGGAAAGCCAGAACCCGGGGGGACCCTTGGATAGGATGTCCAGGCGCGGCCTTGTCCCCAGGTGCCGCCGTCGGCCAGAGACATGGTTTGGACAGTGCAGGAGGTGGCGGGCTAGATCCTCCTCTTCACTATCACATTCCGGGCAGGCTGGAGAATTGGACAGTCCCATTCGGAACCGTTGTTTGGCTAGTAGCAGGGAGTGGCCATTGCAGCGGAGTTGTGACAGAACGCAGCGCTCCTTCCGAGTCATGTTTTCTTCGCGTGACGGGTCAACTGGCAGGTGGGCGTCGTAAATATCATCGTTGTCATACTGAACCCAGAGCCTGCGGCATTCTTCCTTTATGTACTGTTTGATGGCAGCCCTGGCAGTAGTTAGGTCAATTCCAATCTGATCTTGTTCCGGGGCAGTCGCAGTCTTGGCCACTCTGTCAGCTGCTTCATTTCCATAGATTCCAACGTGGGTAGGCACCCAGTGAAGGGCTATGTGGGTGCATAGGGTAGTATGATGTTCCAAGTTTTCTGAAGGGGCATCCTAGCACAGCGAGTTGTCAAATCTAAATTTTGTGCCAAGTTGCCCCTACTGACTATACGTCTCCGGACCTTCCACCAAATTCCCCGCCCCCACGAAATGTTTTGGCTGCGCTAGTGTGACACACAGTAATGCGAAACTCGACGTCTGCCAAGCAATCCTGATCCCGATAGTGTGCTAGAATTCGCAGAAACAATTTCGATAAATTTCAGTATCTTCCGGTATCCACAGAAACTGCTTGCTGATGTGCGAAAATGCCCTGCGAGGCTTTGGTCGATTTCAGTTTCCACAAAAAGTTCAAAACTACGTGTGAAAGTGCTAAACCAATTCTCACAACCATTCAGGTTCTTGTGAATGAAAGCATGTGGCGAGCATTATGAAGTGTTAATGCTAAACCTACTGTCGGGTTCAGTATCTACCGTGGTCATGAAAAGTGGGGTGAATATTTCTGTAAACAATTGTTTTGACGAGACAACTGCAGCAAAACATTACGTTAGCTCATTGCCTGGATAGACTAGTTCGCTGTTATCTGAATGCTCTGAATTATTGTTGTCCCAGTTAGCATTTAATTTTAGAGCTTCAGGATTGGTATCCAAAGGGATCAAGAGCTGTTGCTGTTCAAACTGCCAGCTGTGTCTTAATGGAGGCTGCACTTTTGCTGAAAGAGCTTGTTACCGAACTTAGTGATCAAGAAGTTGTAGAACTATATGGAGTTTGTCCCGATGTGCTGACAAACCTTCAGTCATCACGACGTGTTGCGCCTTCTGTCAGCAGAGCACTGAAAGTGATGCAGAAGTGAAGCACTCAATTTCCAAACTTCAAAAGTTCGTGGACTTTTTTACTGTAAACCTCATTTTTCTGTTCTTATCTTAGACTATGTACCGTTTCGTATAAGTGTAGTACACTGACATACCTAGGTAAAATCGGGTCTTGAAAATATCCACAGCCTTCTAGACTTCTTGTTTCGATGCCAAAAAACATTCGAGTCATTATTTTGTCCTATGCTTGAAATTAAACTGTTTTGTGAGATTATTAAGAATGAGTTTGTTATCAGCGTAGTTGTTAGCTCTTTCAGATTCCATAAATTTTCCAGCCTTTCAACGTACACTAAATTACAAACAGCCTTATAACTCAACTCATGCTCAATTTTACGTCATTGGATTTAAATTTATAACTTTTAATAAATTTTGGTCAACTCCTAAAGTTTCCCTCTTTGAAGCAATTAAAGGTAATGGTTGGTGCACTAGCGTAGCCAGAACAACTTTCGCTAGGGAGAATTCAAGAAGTTTTTGGGAGTCATAGAGGAAGATCGCCCCACATTCGAAGAACTTTTTCTATGTGACCTCTGGAGGAATTTTTATATACAGCATTCTTCGCAGTAAAAAGGTAAATAAGGCTAAGCACTTTCTCATACACGGAAACGATGTAGAAACTGGTCAAACCACACCAAATGGAGAATTTGGTGCTCATTTCGGCGTGACAAATACCTATAATCACAGCATGTCACCTAATGTCGCGCTGATGGCGCGAAAATGTTTTGACAAATGGGTGTTTACATATGACACGATAACAAATTTGGGGGGTAGTAGGGATTGGCGCGGAAAAAAGGCCTGGAAAAAAGGTTTTTTCCGTTTTTTCCATTTTTTACGGATGGGATGGAAAAAATGGTTATGTCCTAGTGTTATTTTAACGATTTTTACAGCGAAATTTAATGTTTTCTGAACTTGTCCGGCGATTTCGCACTATTTACAACCTTTTCCGTGGGTGATAGTAGGTGGGGGTTATGCTAAATCTGACCAAATTGTATTTGGACGTTTTCGAAGCATCGGAAAGAATGGAAAAATATTCGAGACATGTTCTGAAAGTTAATTTATGAAATCTGAACATTAAGAAACTATCAGAAACGCTGTTTAATGATATATTAAGAGTAAGACGATATTCATGAACATGTGTTAATTCTGGAATTTAAGATTTTTTGCCATGGAATGTCTATATGGTTGCGTAACTCAGGTTGAGTTAACAATTTCATGTCTAACTGTGGAATGTTCAGCCGAAAACTGTTAAAACATCTTGTATTATTTACTTTACGAGGTGTGTTGTATTATTTACTTCACGAGGCGTGTTACCTACGAAAACCGCAGACCAGGTCTAGCAGATCCGTCGAGGTATACAGAAGTCATCTATAGGTTACAGTATCGTCTGCTGAAGATTCCTGTAAGCAATACTGGAACCCTTGTAAGCGCTTGTGTAAGTGCACTACCCTGTGTCGGTGGAGCTATTAAATATCTTGAAAACTGCGTCTATGCATGTTTCCGGCAATCTTTTTTTCCGGAAAAACAACCTTAGGGTGTACCCACAATTTCGACAGGAATTCCCCCATTACCACGCCCTGGCTACGCGCCTGGGTTGTGCATCTTCAACTATATAGTCCAAACTACATTAGTATGTAAGTACTGAGGTTGCTCTTTAGCCTATCATTTGCAGTATCAGTTTGGTAGAGTGGTCAGGTATGAGCTCTTATATCGTATGCGACTAGTCTGTGTATGCTTACAAGTATATATATATATATAATATATATATATATATATATATATATATATATATATATATATATATGTGTGTGTGATACTTGTTTTTAGTTTTGACAAGTTCTGTTTTGTTTGCTTATTTGTTTATTTGTTTGTTTGTTTCTGGTTATATTCCACTAGTCTGCTCTGTTGTTTCATTTATTTCGAATATTAAAGATTGTTGTTATTCTAGTGTTACACAAGTGCTAAGTTTTATTGATATTTCTTCTCTTGCTTGCTGAGATTTCGGTTTATGGCTAGGCGTATATTGTATGGCATGTTTCCTTATAAAATAGAAGAGTCTTAGTCTGAGTGTTAGCTGTATGTTTAGCCCCGGGCTCGTAGCCATTTGGCTTGACAATTGACCGGACTTCGGCCAATGTCAAATTATCACCTCTCTCTTAGAATTCAGATTAGACCTCTCAGAATCTGCTAAGTGTTAGCCAATGGTTTCCGCCAGTGGTGAAAACGGTCAGCTCTGGCCACTTTTTGGACTGATCACCAGGGGCCAATTGCATAAAAAGCTACTAGTGGCGGAATCCGCAACTAGTGGATATGATGGTTTTGCATAAACGTGTAAGGGATGAACTCGCAACTAGCAATACTAGTGAGTCCAGCGAAGTATAGTCAATCGGGAAAAAAGCCACGTCAAAATTTCGGGAAAAAAGCCACGACCGCCGTGGCCTAACGGGTGAAGCTATTGCAGTAATATTTGGCGTGTAGAATGAGGACCTCAATATAAGCCTACACGCCGATTTTTAGCTTTCTGACTCTCTTCTATAGTAAACAGCAGGGTCGACATTTTTTGGAAAACTTTGTTCCTGAAATGGCGGCAAAACGGTAATTTTTGAAAAATTCATAACTTTAGTGTCAATGGAGCTATCTGAATAATTTCTACTGCAATCAAGTGGGAGCATGTCTGGCTTTGTTCTCACACAACAAATTCAACAATTCAGAACGTCACCTGGTCTCTGCGCAGGTGTGGCTTTTATTCCCGATGATTTTGACCCATCGGGAAAAAAAGCTAGTCACTTTCTAGACCTATAGTGAGCAGTTTTCTTGGATTTTTGGGATTATTACTATGTTGAAGATAATCAGCAATTCAAGTTTTACAGAGCAAGACCGTTTGTAGGTGGGTAGTCCCTGAAATGAGCTACTTTTGGACTAATATGTCACGCCAGTCTTTCTGACCGCTGCACACCGCATTTCATCCTTAAACTGGCACATTTGGCCAAAAAGAGCATAACGAATTCATTGGAAAACACTATTTTGTAGCTAGCTTTCGTTTTAGCAAGTTTTTAATAAATTTGTATGTTTACGTTATATTTGATGAAACCTAGCCAGTTTATGCTGCAAACTAAAAAGTTGTTTTTAGTTCTTTACGAAGGCAATTTGCGTCGGTAAACAACAATCCTAGGGTAAATAAGCGATGCTGAACATGATGGAACACTCAGAATTGGTCTACGCCTTCAGGATATGCTTCGACCAAGGTGGCGTTCTTTCCCCGATGACTTTTTTCCCAATTTTGGATTTTTCCCCCAGGAAATTAATCACATAGTACTCTCTATTGCTACGGTCCAGAGAAGTCACATGAAAATAATCCGTAGGGATTGCCATTCTTCAAACTACAAGAATTTTCCCATAATTCCAAAAAATGAGTTCTACACGTCCAAAAGTCTGAAAAAATGGCGTTTTTTTCCCGATTGACTATACTAGTTGCTAGCTGCTAGTATTATTAGCGGTTAGTCTGAGTTTGCATGAAATCTACTAGTTCTACTCTAGGAATCTACTAGTGCAAGGTTTCTGACAACCGTCTACTGAAATTTGGCTAGACGTTTGTTAGCTTTTGAAATGCTAACATTTTTGATGAAACTTTCAGACTACCTTGGGTTATGAAGTTTCATGCTATCCTGAAAAACTATGAAACTTGGTCTGTATTTTTGAACGTTGTAATTGAAGATATATTGGTAGAATGCTGTTTCTCCTCACTGGCAATGCTAGGCAATGCTGCAAATCCGCACTAGTAGAACGGCAAGTGTTTGTGCGCTTGGCCCCTGGTCAAGAATTTCGACCTATGTCCTGATTCGGTGTTCTTGGTTTGCCACATTATTTGAAATAAATTGCCTAGAATGTGCAAACTCTTAAGGTTGTGATTCCCTTTGGTCACATAAAGTTTGCACCATTATTACTCATTCATTACTTGGAGTTAAGAAGCCATTTTTATATCAAAATGTAGCTTGAAAGGTTGTGATTCCCTTTGGTCACATAAAGTTTGCACCATTATTACTCATTCATTACTTGGAGTTAAGAAGCCATTTTTATATCAAAATGTAGCTTGACATTTCTTCTTTTTAATGCATGCCACGAAACTAATGTTACTTTTCTAAAATATTTTTAACACATTTTAGAAGAAGTATAATTTTCCAGAGTTTTTGCAGACTCAAGTAAATTTTTTCGCGAGACACCGGCTATATCATTCGATACCTCCATCCAATAGCTGGGGACGATTTTTTATTTATTGTGAAATCGCTCTTTGTTATAGAGAAATAAGCTGAAATGTGTGCGTAACCTGCATTTTGCCTACTTTTTCCAAATTTGTCAAGCGATTACTTTAGCTAGAAAGCAGCAATCGGGGAAACTAAAAAATCGTCCCTGGGTATATTTGTGCAGAACACATTTGTTCAGTAGCAGCCCACCAGCTTGCATGGTGAATGCTCCACAATCTTTGGAAAAAATTGGTCGTGTTTTTACAAAAACTACATTTTTTATGATAGCAGCCTACAGGATGGCAGTTGGAAGACGATCATGCGTCGGATAATTTGTCCCTGTGAGACCTTCTGATCGACGCCCTTAGTTTGATCTTACCGCTTGCGTAGTTCAAGACATGTTCGATTATTTGATTTCTGCAAAAATGACAAGTTTTCGACGCCAAAACAAGAAAATCGGCTATATCTCACGGTAGAGAAAAGCTAGAAACTCGCTTTAAAAAGCAAAAATATGAAGCTCAACGAGATCTTTCAAATGAATATAGTCATAACTGTATAGCTGCCGCCAAGCTTTCAGACATTGGGAAAAACCACTCTGACCGGAAATCTCGAATTTTTGAATCAGGATTGCGCGGAGGGTGTTAGAACGCTAAAAGAACTTATTTCGGAAAGTTTCATCAAATTTCATCTTGATTTCGCCGCCAAATAACAATATGTGCCCAAAAGGAATCACCACCTTAAGAGTTTTGTTCAGAATTTTCAAAAAGTTTTCGAATTCGCCTGAATTTTTTCGTTTAAAATTGTCTATTTTATTACTGAAAGTTTACGCAACACATTAGGCTGATCAGATTGGGAGAAGGTGCCATCTGCATTAATCGGCCGCAAACATGAAGTTGTGGATCCTACGAATCCGTCAATGAAATTCAACAATCTCTAGCTTTCAAGCAGAAACTCGCAACTCAAAGTGCTCTGTTGTCGGCCGACAACAGGAAATTGATTATTATAGGAATGGTACCTCGGTGCCAAAACATCCCCCCTAATTGTATTTGTACTTATCCGATATTTTCAAGGAGTTTGCTCGTCAAGGGGGGAAACTCTTTGAATGGAGCTAACGTTTGTCCACGATGCGGTGAAAGCAGCGTGGCCACTTCTGCTCCGGCAGTAGCCTTGCCTACGCCTCGGATAATTGCGATATGCAGTTATTCAGTGCCATACCGTGGACCCAGTACAAAATTTGGTATGGCACTACCCCTCATTGCGAAAGCAACTGGGGTGTGGCACTAAGGGAAAAAATTACTGAAAGTTGATGTTTGAGCAGTTTCTAGCTTACTTACTGCAGTACAAGTTGTAAGCTATTTTACCGTTTTATAGCATTTTGAGTCTATTTTATTCACCCACTTTTGGATCCTCCACCACCCCCACTTTTTGACCAAGCTAACATCCAGAATTCTAGGTACGTTAAAGATTAGGCGGCACACGAGTGGCCTGAAAATTTTTATGAGAACGCGTGCCGTCTGAGAATGCTTTTATCCTGCGACATATACACTCGTGTCAGTATTTGCGAATTGGATCCAGTAGAATATCTGTAGTAATCTACCGCAAAATTAAAATTCTAAATTATTGTAAAATTGCAGAAAGTATTTTGTTCGAACGTGCAAAATGTATTTTCTTCCAATTAATAGAATCTGGCGAAAGTCTTCTGCACATGGTTGAACGTCAAGACAAGTCCGTTGGATTCTGGATTTGACAAAATTTATTAATCTACTGGATGATGTAATCTAATTTATCATCTTTCACTTTGCAGAAATATCAAATATATTTTCTGCAAAATGAAACTCAGAATAATGAAAGCACCCCTTACAGCAAAAACTTAATTGAGTCTATGCACCTTTGAGTTTTCACCAATTGTATTTATTTTTATCCAATGTTAGATGCCGTTAGAAGCACGTTTAAATAGTGGTACTTCAAAGCACCGGTCCTTTTCTGCACACAAAGGACAGTAAATTGTGGGATGAAGAAGTGTGACAGCTTTAGCTAAACCCGTCTTCTAATTGAGATGTGAACAGTTGACTGTTGAACATTCGGCTGTTTCGGATTTTCTTAACTCCTGACTGAGCAACACCCATGAACTCGTAGAAGATTTGTAGTTAATGGACAAAAAGAACCTGATGCAACCAGAGTTGGAAGCGGGTACCATTTTGGCGGCCCGCCCCGCCCCGCTACCCGCACGCTGGTACCCGCCCCGCCCCGCCCCGCGGCCCGCGGCCCGCAGCCAACTGATACCCGCACGATACCCGCAAAATTTTTCGAGTGGTATGCGATTACTATGTTGTTAAATTTATTTAAAAATGTCAATAATTAAAAATAAACTTTGATCTAAACCTTCCAAACTACTTTACAAAATAGTGTATTGAGATGGGTAGCTGAAATATGGAAATTAATCCTACTTGCCGAAGTTTGCCGAAAAAGTAAAAAAAGGATTTCGTAAAGTTTAAAAATTTAAGCTAACTGATACGTTTAATTAGAGATGCACCTGGACTTGGCTCCCAATGTCAGTCTCGGTGGTTCAGCCCGATGCCGACCGGGACCAAAATTTTGTATTTTTTGGCAATTTTTCGCCAAAAGTTTGGAATTTTAAAAGTCAAAATTAAGTTTTAATTGGTAGAGATCGCTTGTTATTATATTTGTCATCGATTTGAATGAAAAAACACTAGTATAATTTTGTCGATACATACTTGAAATTATAGCAAAATCTTAATTTTTAAGAAAATTATCTTATTCAGACCCACAGTTTTCAGGCTCCGGTCTCGGACCTGGCCCGGTGCATCTCTACAAGAAATTAATGTTGCGCTCATGTAGTCTCGAAAAGGACCCATGTTACAAAGTTAAAGTAGTAAGGACTAGGCTATTTAAATCTCAAGGCTTTGAAAAATGATCTAAGTCTGTAATTTACTGAAAATTATGCATTGTTCACTGATTTGAAAACGCATTTAGCCTGGTAGAGGGCAGAGACCCTGGAAACTTTTGTCGACGTTATAATTCCACAACTGCCGATGACAACAGATGACTAAATAGCAACAAACTGAACAGCAAAAAAGGAGTTAGGATAGACAGTCCAAAGTTCCACAAAAGCACATACAGTTATCGGAAGCGGCGGCAAGATTAATATAACGTAAACATACCAGAACGGGAGGTCAAAGTAAAACTTGACTGATCCTTGTGGTAATGTGTGTACTTGTGAAAGCAATTTTTGTCAGAACGCAGTTTTTAAGCTAAATTTGCTTATTTTCACCAATTTTTGCAAATTTTAAATAAACAGCGATTTTTAGTAAAAACCAACATTCTTTGAGCGATTTTTAGCAAACCACAGCGATGTTCCAGTAAAAAAATCCGGCGAAGCTAGAAAATTTGAAATTTGATTCGGGAAACTTATTTTTGGCCACTTTTTTACACCTTGTAACCGAATTTCTTACCGCTAGTGAGAGCAATTTTTTAGTACTCCTTGTGGAGAAATTCGCCGAGAGGAGGGACATTTCTTTGCTGTCCACCTGAGAATGTAACATAGGGTAAAACGGGGTAATAAGGGACAAAAACGCTTCGCATTTTATGAGATTTTATTAAAATGCAACTTTAAACAATTGAGTCTGCTTTAATACTCAACAAAATTCCATGATTTATACATCAAACGAAAGCTTAATTTGTTCTAAATATATTTGTACCATTCTTATTTTGCTCAACTAAAAATTCCTTTGAATATATCAATAAATTTGCAAAAGATTGATATTTTTAGCAAAACGGAGTTTTTAGGGACACCATCAAGGATAATAAGGGACAGGTCTGGGTATTAAGGGACAGCATAGGATTTTGTGTGTCAAGATAGAATTGGCAATTCTGCATGCAACTTTCGTCAAGTAAGCAAAAAACAGAATTATTTAAAAATCAGTCTAATGTGGTAAAACTTAGACTAGATGCTATTTGAGACTCAACAACTCCAAAAATTAAAAAATTTTAAACTTTTAAATTTTTTTAAATTTTTAAAATTTTTAAAAGTTCTGTTTTCTTGTAGAACTGAAGACGCTGAACATTTTTTGTCATTGCACTAACCTTTGAAAATGTCTCCTGCGTTCAGTATAGCCGTTTTAAAATTTGAAGATCAAAGAAACCTGCCGCCTTCTATCATTTTAAGCGAAATAGGGATTAACCAGTAATCTTGGTTTCACCTTAGTCCCTAACTTTGTAATAGCTCAAAATTACACATGAGATTAGCTAATGAGCGCTGCACTAACCGTTAATATACACGATATTAGCTTATAGGCGGCAAGTTCCTTTGATCTCATGACTTTAAAAAGCCTGCACAGGTCGAAGGAAATATTTTCAACATGTGGTTCAAGATGGAAAAATGTTCAGCATTTCCGAAAATATCGAAGGCAACCAAAAAATTACAATTTAACGCTGTCCCTTAATACCCGGAATTGTCCCTACTTATCCCCCCAGTGTCCCTTAATAGCCGAAACTGCTGTCCCTTATTATCTGGAAAAGGACATCTTGCAAAGTTGGCCATAAAAACCAGGAAAAACAAAATTCTCAAAAAAGAGCGACGCTACAATATTCTACACATTTTGCTCTTTTAAATGATGCCAGGGTTGCAGTATAAATCGCAAAAATGAGTAAAGTTGCACAAATTAAAATTTTCGAAATTTGGAAAAACGGGACGCTCTGAGAAAGAAGAAAACGACCGCTTTTAAATAATTATTTATATCTTTTGCTAGGATAGCATTTATCTCGAGGTCGAGACGTCATTCGATAGAGGGGAAACAGGGCTTTTATTTAATACCTAATTAGAAGTACTTAGTTGACCCATGTAGTTTGACAGAGGCAAAAACCAAAACTTTGTCCCTTATTACCAGGTGTCCCTTATTACCCCGTTTTACCCTACATGTAAATCCTCCAGAAAAGGGGAGTTTAACTGTCGAGCTTTTACTTTTCACTGAAAGCTTTCAGCTTTCAGTTTAACTGATATTTTCGGATTCACTTCCAGAACTGGCCAGGGGCTACTACATTCTGAATAAAAAATTCTCAAAAAACTCTCAAAGCGAAAAATTATAAGTTGTCCTACTAAAAGTTTTGTTTTTGTTACAACCACGGATAGCCATATAGTCATCAGGACTTTTCTAGAATGATATTTGTTTGAAAAATTTTTGAGCAAGCATTCCCAGTTTCGAACAATTTTTTAAAAGGTTGCAGAGTAACCTTCTGTACCATCCACTGAACGTCACTAAAGGAACATATGCTTACAATAAAATTTAAGGATTTTAAGCTTTGCATATGGCATAACAAAAAAGTATAACAAAAGCTGCACGTAAAGCAAACTGTGGGCTGAAAAATTAAGTTTATTTGCTTACTGAAAGCAAGAAATGCAAGTAGAGATCTGGATCAATGCACAGCACAGCATATGTATACATGCTGTAGGATCACAACATAGCAACACAACATAGCTTATGATTAAGTTTCTGGATATAACCAAGAGTACATAATACATAAGAGTATGACAGCTGGCATACTCTATGTATTATGAGCTCGCTACATCCGATGCGCGCTATCGGCTGACCCCTCCCCCCATAAATCAGACCCCCCCTCACCCCGCCCCTATACATGTACAGGGTCCAAACGGGGGGTCGGGTTCGTGCTTGTATATTTTGTACACAGATGTGTAAATCATACGAGCTTAAACCACATACACAAATTGGGGCCCCGTCAAGTTTAACATGTAAGTATACTAACATAGACCCCGACCCCCCGTTTGGATGCCGTACATGTATAGGGGCGGCGTCAAGGGGGGGTCTGATTTATGGGGGGGTTAGCCGATAGCGTGCAGAGGATGTAGCGAGCTCATGATACATAGCGTATGACGCTTGTCATACTCTTATGTATTATGTACTCTTGATATAACCAAATAGAACAAGTCTAATCAAGGGCCCATATGCGCTGAAAATAGTAGTCGTGGAGAAGGACATCCAGACAAAATTAGCGAATTTTTTGAAATCACTAACTTGAATTCTGTTTTTTCCGAACACTTTACGGAAATGTGTTAGAATTTTAGCTAATATATCAACAAGAGATACCCGCAACTACCCGCGCGGGTAGTCTGCGGGTAGCGAAATTTCTAATACCTGCGGGTACCCGCTACCCACTTCCAACTCTGGATGCAACGCAGCCTTTGTTACGTTTTTTGCTACTGGTATCTGCTCCAAGTAATCACACCAACCTGAGGCACCTCGTTCTCAAATTTATCGGGTCACTTGAAATGTCAGAAGGAGGGAGAATTAAATTTTTTGAATTAGGAAATCATCACGTTGATGTGGTCCTATCTCGGCATAGGTAACGTGCTAGCTGTAGGGACGTCTGGAACTAAGCTTTTCCTAACAGTGCTCACCCCGGTTACTTGTGCATATTCGCCGTTGTTGAGAGTAAGTAAACCGAGAGCATCGATGATATAGAAGTTTACGTACTTCTGCCTCGGTACGTCGGTAGTATTCTTGTCAGCTGTTCGGGAGTCCGCGGTTTTTCGACAAAGCCACTCTTGAGTCAACCTGGAATTTAGTTACTCCTATTGTGCCTTGTCTTGTGTCTTGGCTAGGACAGACTTTGTTTTCTGTGTCTGGAACGTGCGTAGCTCGGGTCGGGCCTCTTGTAAAGGCGAGAAGTACAACCGAATATGTATTCAGAATGAAGTTGTGAGCTTATCTGTTCTACTTGTAACGGTAGCATTCCTGTCTGCAATTTGGAGGGTACGTGGTTCGATTCCCGATTTAATCGCATTATGAGTAGCTTAAAAGTGGGAATCAAGCATGTCTAGGAAGGGGAATTTTGGGTAGGAGAGGGGGTGGTGTAAACCCTAAAATCCGAGAAAACTATTCTGAGGGCTAGCAACACCTCTGGGAGCGGGAGTTCCAGATCTGGGGAGAGGGAGAAATCCCCCCCGAGCAACGTATGATGGGAATCGTTTTCCCATTGAGGAGAAGAGGGGAACTAGGAAAGGTGGCAAGCACATGGTAAATATGATAGGTTTTTAGCTTTTAGAAACTTTTTGCAGAACATAAGACGTAAAGTGAAATCATGAAATGTTAAGATTTAGCAGCAGTAGACACAATTCCACTTTTGTCGTTTTGTAGCAGGCACAATTTCCCTTCTTAGTTTTGCCAAATGCAGTAGGACCACTTTCACTTTTGAGTTTTAATGGTGAGTAGGCCGAGTTCCATTAGACGTAGGTGGAATAAATCGGTGTTTCGATTGGACTTGTAAACCAAGCCTGCACATTTGGAAAAGACTCCATCTTAACCAGTACTGTGTTGCACTTATAACAGTCTCTGTTAATTTATTTCTATTATTAGGTGTATATTATTAAATTATAACCAAACCGGGTGATATAATGGCATCTAACGAGCCGTGGGAAACAGTTCAACTGGAGGAAGCTTTGAAAGATTTTCCAGCAGGTCCCTTGGATGTCTATAGAAATGCTGCCTCTGTATCATGGAAAGAATTAAAATGTTTGCTGCATGGTGATGATAAAATTAAATTTCAGGTACGTAAGCTGTAAAATCATAGGTAATGTCACTTTTGTCAACGTTTCTATCTCTGCTGCTCAGCGCAGAAGTCAGAGGTGGAATCGGGTTGTCGCCGAACTAAATCAGGTCACCTCTGTTCCTGAACTTCCGAAGAAGAGCTCTATCCAATATCTACGTAACTCAGTATTCACACGATTCTTAATCTGCCATGTTTGTATCAGGTGTTTGCACTTTCTTCTTCTTTTTTATTTGCACCCATCAGAATGTATGCTGGTGCAAAAGCGCTCTCCAAAATTCCACTGCAGTTTGGATTATGATTGCTGGGTCAATTATGAGAGCGTCAGTTTAGTTAGGTTGTTCGTTCGATCTCCACCTCAGTCCCTGATTTGTAGTGACACAGCTTTGTTCCGTTCGTTCTTTCATTTATAGTTTACACTTGTAGAAATCCAGCACATAGTTATTTTGGAAAAATTTGTAGTAGAATCACTTTTTTAATTTGTGTATTTCCTACATATTTGTGTAAGCCCATACCATCTTAGAATGGTTTATGTCGACCGACGTAAAATAAAAGACAGAATTAGTGTCGGCAGAGAAATGAAATTTTAATTTCGCTTTTAAGATTCTTTTAGTAGCAATACCGTATACTGTTTCACCTTTTATTTCAGCATTGGATGGGACAGATTCTAAGCAATGATCCGATATTCAGTCATTCAGTTGCAACTCCAGCTTTACAAGATTACAGAAGACTGACCTTTTTACGTTTGCGACGCTTACTGGAGTATCAGTTTTGCTCAATGAGCGATGTAAGTTGCATGAACTGAATACTGTCTTAAGAATATTTGTGCACACGTACGTACTTCATATGCACATATATTTTTGTACACTTGTTGTTTGATAGTTGACATAGTTTGGCATGGAAGCTGTTAAATTTGGGGTCGGGCGGGACGTTCCGGACTTGATTTCCTATGGACGTCCTTTATGCGGATAGAATTTAATACGTTTAAATAAAATATGTATGGACAGCCTGAGGAAAAACGCCCATAGGAAATCATGGACGAAACTTACCGACCTCAAATTTAACAGCTTCCATGGCAAGAAAAGGCCAATCGTCTAATTTTGGAAACGCCACAAAAATGTGGATCGCTTGTAGTTTACCTAAAATAATTTTTTTATTTTCATTTCGAAGTTTCTATTGAGTAAAGCCGAATCAGTATGCCAAGAAAACTTGAGGCAGAGTGATTTCGTTGATTTTCGGTATATACGCATGTATTGTAAGTATTTGTATAAATTGTTACAACTCGGTTGGATTAATATTTATAATTGTTTAGGCCATCCTTTCGCCTTGGAAGTACATCGCGTTTTCTGAAATCCTGAACTATTACGACTTTTCCTTGTCTGCCAAATATTTTCTGGACATGGTCGTATGTGTTCTGTAGCCAAGTGTTATGTTGTTTTACTGTTGGTGTTGTTGTCTTGAATGTTTAAGAATACCTGCCAATTGTATTACTTCAATTCAAGTAAATCAGTGTAACAAATCATCATCCAGGAGTACTAGTTTTTGTCACTGTTCTGAAAGTTTGTAATAATTTCAGGTATTTTTTCATACAGTGCATTTGCTTGGAACTGAACGCCATTTGGAATTTTTGGATAAAGTTTCCAACTTTGAAGTAAGACTTGGCTGCAGCCGTTAACACAATCTTGGGAAGGCAGCAAAGCTCTTCTAAGGATGATGTCAAAAATTAGTCGAAAATGCTGAACGGTTTCTTATTCTTATTCTGATAATTGACAAGGTTTCGACAATTTGGTATTGTTGGCTAAGTTTAGTGTTCCGAATCCGGAAGACCGCATCCTAAATAGGATGGGAGCATGTGTTCGCCAAAAGGTTGATTACAAGGAATGGCCTGTCCACCCTTCAAACAAACGCTGACATTTAATAAGAACGAACAGTGGACTGCAGAGAAACAGAACCCTGTTTGTGTTGAACTTCTGCCGGCCTTATCGTTTTGGCTTCCAATCCATGACAGCTACTTTAAATACACGCGCCTCGTTTCCACTGAGGGAAAGGGGGACACGTCTGAGCAACTTGACTTGACTTGACTTAATGGCCCAGACGAGGACGTCCATGGATGCCGCCGTGTTCTGCCAACCATCTTTTCCAGTTGGATCTGTCCTTAGCCAAATCGTACCAGTTCTGGACACCCCGTGGAGCCGGGAGGATACAGTCCCGCCAGCGTAGGTGAGGGCGCCCGGGAGGTCTCCGTTCATTAGGGACTCGACCAAACAGGTTCAGTTTTGGGATCCGGATGTCGGGTAGGCGGGCGATATGCCCCAGGCATCGCAATCTGGCCTGCTCAACTCTGCTGCTAGCATAGAAAGAGTTAGCAAGCTCATGAAGGATAGAGTTATTGACACGCTGCCGCCTCGATATGCCCAGCGTATATAGCAAGAAGTTGTTGTGCGCTACATAGATGCGATGTAGATCAGCCAACTTGGTGTTCCAGGTTTCACAGCTGTATAGCATGGCAGGGACAACTGTAGCGTGATACAGTTTCAGCTTCACATCCACAGTCTGAGCAACATTTGGTTTTAACTTTGCTGCTGGAAATAAGTGCCATAGGAGGGAGGCGGCATCGGCCGCGGGAGAACCGCAAACTGATTGGGATCAATTTCTTGTAACAAACAAATAAGTGCCAAATTTTGTGCAGTGTTCATACAAAAATATGATTGTATTTAATTTTATTTTCAGATTGTGGGTTGTTTCGCTCTAACTGAACTTTCACATGGATCGAATACTAAAGCTATGCGAACTATGGCTACGTATGATGTCAAAACTAAGGTTCTAGTTCTTCTCTCTTGCTTTATTTGATCAATATATCAATATGGAAAAGGAATATAGTTGATAAAACTGCAGCTAACGTGGTTGATAGTAACTGGAAGTCCGCCAAATGTGAGCTTAGTTTCATTTCAAGAACCCCTTTTCAAAGGGTGGAACGCGAAGCTTGAGTGGGGGTACAACGAGTTAATTTTAATTCTAGTCTACTCTGCTCTATTTTATCCTACTGTACTCTACTCTACTCTACTCTTCTCTTTCTTATATTAAAATATCCATAAAGAAATAATGAAAAACGCCTGCCTGCAGTCACTAAGGCAAAAGCCTTAGTCCGAGCAGGAGAGAGCCGATGGGCGCTGTACGCCAATACGGTTTCGACATGCAACTGATGTACCACGAGCTAGTTCCATTGATAACGAATTTCTGCAAAACCGCCGAAGTCATAAAGTGAAATTTAAGATCAAATTTAGTGGATTCAGGTCTGCTTTTAGGGCTTCATCTTGCACACTCCTGACATAGAAGCCGCAAAAGTCTGGGTTGGCAACCTGGGAAAGACGGCCACTCATGCTGTGGTGTTTGTTCAGCTCTATACAGCCGACAATGTTTGTCATGGCCTGCATCCATTCGTCGTACCCGTCAGAGATCCCAGATCACTACTAGCCTTCCCAGGCGTAATGGTTGGTGATATGGGAGAAAAGTTGGGTCAGAATGGCCTTGACAATGGGTAAGAAGGAAATATAAATTGCTGTTCCTTGGTTCTAGTCTCCAGTGGCAGTGGAAGCTTATTTCGGCTTTATTGTTAAGCAACAATTTGGTCTTCTGATAAACAGTTTGTTGACTAAAAAATTTGTATTCAAGATTGCCCAGCTGGTCGCAAGCATAAAACTTGATTTAGTTAAAATTACAAACGTGTTTGTGAAGGTTCCAGCATAACCGGCCAATAGCTTAAAATTGGAGTACTGTGTAATAGTACATTCTTTTCAATTATGTACTCTTGATTTTGGCAAAAAGGAAGATGGCTTTTTCAGTGTTTGAGATACGATATCATCCGGATAATTTTGCTGATTGTAAGCACAGATTGAATTTATATATGTAATCTCAAAAAAATGTAGAATACCTTTGTTTTCCTTATCGAATCGAACGTACTTCTGGGTAGCTACCGTAAAGTAAATAAGTTCTGAACTGGCATGATGCTCTTTCTTCTCGTGAAAAGAAATTTTTGAATTTTCCCCAAGCCTAAGCCTAACAGAATGCATAAGCCTATGACCAGGGCTATGGCTAAGTCTAAGCGTAAGAGAAGACATACATACGTACATACATAGATGAACGATTTCAGTGTTTTATTTCAGATTTGTTTCATTCCACAACTATTGGATTCCGCGAGAAAATTTGCTCAATCGTTCTGCTGATGTTACTGTTGATGGCCAGTACAAAACACCGTTTAGAGTAAAAACTTATTTGTGCTGTGTATACAGTCTTCTAGCTATACAATAGCACAAAATCTAAACATGTGTGAAATTTTGAAATTAGGATTGAAAGCTGTGCAGAAAAGTGTCCAGGGCGGGGATGCAACTGTCGAGCTTTGGGTTAGAAGTAGAACGCTGTACCTCTTGCTCCACAACCGCGGACAGCAATACTGGATTAATACACTGATTTCAACCTTTCTGGGTTTCTGAGATTTAACACATGCAGTGCCCGCTTTTGGTTTTGTAAGCTGCCAATTTAGTTAAAACTAAAAGCCTTCTGAACTGTTTGAGACTATGCGATACGTCTTATTACAGTCTTTTCATTGTTTTGTCCTTTGGTGAAGGTGCAAAGTCTATAACTTTAACTTTTGGTTTAGGATTCCCGGAAACGTCAGGCAGCCAACCTTGGTGCATTGTCCAGTGGCCGTGTTGGTATCACTGCCATGGCTTGCTGTGTTCTTCATCAGTCCATAACCATTGCCATACGATACTCTGCTGTACGGCGACAGTTTGGACCTGAAGAGGACGGGACCTCTTCGGAAATGGAGATTCCAGTTATCGAATATCCGTTACAAGTACGTAAGAGTTGTCCTATTTAAGTTCCTGGTTTGTGGATTCCAGTAAACTACCTACCCTGTGGATATATGATTAATGACTTCATATTACCAGTGAGACTGATTCTGATACTAAGCATACTCTCTGTTAGCAGAGAAGAGAATATTCTGTGCGCGATGTCTGATCCGATCCCATCCCCTCCCATAGATTGCCCTCTGATGAATTAAACAGATCCCTTATCCCTTAGCACGCTCAAGTTCGGAAACGCAGCCACTCATGCTGTTGCGAGCTTCAGTTCACAATCGTAGCGGGTGACTGAAATCATGCATAAATTGATCCCTGAATCCCGAACCTATATATATCGGCACAGCGCCCAAACGGTAGACGCAGGTCATGCTTTGCAATTCCCCGACTTTCCTTCGTATCCTTATGGAGACTAGGATAGGCGGAAGTCGACAGACAGCATAGGTTGGGTGGATCGTTTTATGGATTAATACAATATATTATGACACTTGTCCTAATCTGATGTATTTTGTAGATACACTTGGTACAGGAAAACTGTATTATTTAAAATATTTACGCCAGGAGCTTGCGTCATGAAACGTAGGCTAAATTTTAAACCAATCCATTTATCTTGAATGAAATAGGTGAAATAATTATTATACGCATTATTATACCTTTTGTTTCAGCAATGGCGGTTGTTCCCATATCTTGCCACCACATATGTTCTCACTCATTACAGTAATCAGCTGCAGCAACAGTTTCATGAGTATAGTGCTCGAATGGTAACTGGCGACAAGGACCGCCAAATGGTAAAACTGATAGCTTTGTGTATATAATGTACTCTGCACGTCAGGTATGTATTGCCATATCTACAACCTCATTTAAGGCGATATATAACTGGTGATGTAAATTTGTTCTGAGTAATTTAAACTGTTTGTATGTCACAAAACCATACAAGCTTGTCCTTTATTTTCAGGCATCTCTGGGAAGAGAGCTTCATGCGCTATCCTGTGTAAGCAAACCAATGGCAACCTGGGCGGCCCTAAGATGCGTCCAAGAATGTAGAGAAGCTTGTGGTGGCCACGGATACCTTAAAGGTTTTGACAAGATTGACTTGAAGGAGTGTAATTTTTACAAAAATTCAAGGAATCAACTTCAGTCTGCTTACAGAAATCACTTAGAATAGAAAGACACTGGACATTTTTTCCGAAATTCGAAATTTATGATAAATTCAGTGATGCTGTAGCAGGTACAGTTTCAGTTGTTTGCATTTTTAGATAAGAACTGCAATTGTAACGTGTGCCTGTTTTTTCAGTAAACCGATTTGGCGAGCTGAGAAATGACAGTGATCCGTCCTGTACTTACGAAGGCGATAATAATGTTCTTCTTCAGCAGACCGCTAATTACCTATTAAGCTTTCTCGAAAATGGTACTACCATTTGATGCTTTCTACTTTGGAATTTAACTTTTAAATTTGTGTATAACGAACTTAAACTTATACTACAGTTGTCTTTTGCACGAGTGTCTCATTTTAACTATTTTTAATGATATGTTTATTATAGGAGAAGAATTTTCCTCACCATTGGAATCAGTTAACTTTCTACAGAACAGGAAGGCCATTCTAAGGACGTCTTATGGAGGCGGTGTACTAAACTGTCAAAGTTTGTAATTTAAGTATTTTTATTTTCCATTTAACTTATGGTGTATTACTATTAATTTTAATTTTCTTCGTAATCGAAAGCGCGAATTGAAAAATTTTGGTTTTAATGGTATTTGAATACTGTTTTTACAGGAGAAGAATTAAACAGTTACGTTTTCCAAGGACATAATAAGTTTCCAATTTACAGTTATTTATCATCGATCGTGCTTTTTCTCGATTCACTCTAGGTCCAATTCTTTTGCTAAACTCCATATTTGGTCAATTAGAAACAAAAGTGCATAATGATACGAGTATGACAAGAGTCACCCTGTGTGCTGCTAAGGCCAAAACTATGATGTGCGCGCTATCGACTGACCTCCCCCGAAATTGACGCTTTTCCACTCTGTATTGATATGAATAGAGACTACTGATTGTAAAAAGGCTTACTCATAATTGTTGGTCTTTCTTGTTTAAGAAATCCTTGATACATTTAATTGGTTATGTTGTTACCTGTTGGAGGAATCATTCAAACGAATTAGGCTTGAAAGTAGCAAGGGTTTGGATCCTTTCACTGTTCGCAATAATGTCCAGGTTTATGGTTGTCGAGACTTGGCCATTGCATTTTTCCAGGTGTATATTTAATATTTTATTATGTATGATGAATTTTATCCTTCTATGGTAACACTACAGTATTGTAGTGCGCAAGTTTTTCGTATTATCGTTGCTATTTCTATGCTTACAGAGCAAAATTGAAACTCTCCTCGCTGCACCCTTCTCCAATCAAACTGTAGCAACTAGGAACAAATTAAAGTTTGATTCGTCAGATTTCCTGTTCCCTTGAGCTTTCGTGCAGTTTCGAACTTTAGCATTAGCTAGCCAACTAAATTAATTCACCAATTGTTGGTTACTCTGGCGTCGTTAACATAGGAAAACTTGCTTTCTCCCTGTACACTAGTCCTATTCTAATAATGTATTCTTGATCTTATCAAGAGTACATAATAACTAAGAGTGTGACGCTTGTCACACTCTTAGTTATTATGTACTCTTGATCTTATTAATTAAATCTTAATCCTGTCTTTCGTTCTGTGTTTCAGAGAACAGTTATTGATACCTATTTACGGTATATTAAAGATACCCCCATGTCGCTGAAAATTCGTTCTGTCCTAGAAAAACTGTTACTTTTGTTTGGGTGTTGGTCCTTGGAAAGCCATTTGGCAATTATCTATGTTGGTTAGTGTCTAAGTTTACTGAATCTTATTCTTTTGTTCCACACAGAAAGTGAGAAGGCATAAAAAATTCAGCTTCTAGATTTGATTTTGAGCTTGAGCATCGCACATTTCAGAAAAGGATTTTTTGCTTATAGGAGCCTATGCGGCTGGTGAAGAGTTTGGGAAACAGACTCGTAATCAGATAGTGGAACTGTGTTCACAGCTAAAATCTGAGGCTGTAGCCCTGTGCGATGCGATCGCCCCATCAGACTTTCTACTCAATTCTGCAATTGGCAAATCTGATGGACAGGTACGGTTGTCTGTAATCTATAAGACCGTTGCTCACTACAAGTGGGAAGCGTTTAGTTCAAAATCAAAATATTTCACTAGTCTACTGCACCGATTAGCTTTTTTAATTCCAAATAAACAAATGCAACTGTCAGTGTAATAAAATTGGTGGCTGTTGTAGTGTCAGTTTAAACTGTCAGTAATATTTAAACTGACAGTTTAAATCCCGTTTACTATTATTATGTTAACTTTTTCAAATCCGAGATGATAAATTTTAATGATTTTAGGTGTACAAGAATTTGTGGAATGCTATTCATGAAACACCAGCAGTGTATGAAAGGCCGGATTGGTGGACTGACTTTGTGAATAAGCCTGCAATAGGAAGTTTAACCTCAAAATTGTAGCATGGATATTCTGGCACTATCATCAAAATAGTTTATGGTTGTATTGCAGCCTTGTTTTAGCTTTCTACAATTCATTAATATGGTTATGTGTATTACCTGGAGTTGTGCCCGTGCCTCAGTGTTTGCTTCTGGAATAGCATGGGATGGGATTGAAAACTCGTCCCACATGGGATTAGTGAAATTGTGTGGGATCATTTTAGCCTGTAGTTCCTAAAAACAGCGTTTCCAGATTTTGAAAAATACAATATTTTTGATAAATTTTGCTATGAAAATGTCTATTCAGTACATATGATGATAAGTTGTATACACTCCTAGAAAACTTCCAGTAGAAGCAGAAGCTACAGAAATCACTTTTATAGATTATAAATACAAAAGTTCTTGTAGAAAATACAGATTACGTTCTGTAATTTCTACGTAGTTTTTGAGGATTGAAATTTTTCGGATTTTTTTCAAATTAGTCTTCAACACCCCGTGGGCGATATTTTTGTAACGGCCGCTCCCTGGAACTACTGTAATTTCTTGCTGCTACAAATGCTGCTTCTGTGGAAAATACAAGAAAGCTCGCTAGTGTCTAGTGACTGACCGCACATGAGCACTTTTGTAGAAAACTACAAAAAATTCAAAATAATTTCTGCAGGAGTCTTTTCAAGAGTGTAGAAGTGAAATCTCGAGTTCTCGAAAATATATTCATTATTGGTGTTTACTCCAAAGGTTAATCTGCTCTGCTAGGAGTCAAAGTTTTTTTGGTCGTACTACCAAGAGTACATTAAAACTAAGAGTGTGACAAGCGCCACACTTTTAGTTATCAGGTTTGGGACATCATCTGCACGATAACGGCTGACCCCCTACACAAATTAGACCCCAGTGACCCCTCCCACAAATGAGTACCTAGTACACACCATCACTCGCTTGTATGTTTATGTGCTGAAGCCAAAAACGTTCTATCAGCAGCTGGCTACTTTCGAGCTTCAACACATAAACATACAAGCGAGTTATGGTACACAAATGTGTACTAGGTACTCATTTGTGGCAGGGGTAACTGGGGTCTAATTTGTGTAGGGGGTCAGCCGTTATCGTGCAGATGATGCCCCAAGCCTGATGACTAAGAGTGTGGCGCTTGTCATACTCTTAGTTATTATGTACTCTTAGTACTACAGTGCAAACTGTACAGCATGATTGTAACGACGATTAACATACCATGTTGTAGTTGTTTGGAGCTTTGTTAACTCCTTGCAAAACATAGGGTTTTCCAAGGCATTATGTGAGTATAAAAATTTCGATGCTACAGTAATGCATAAGATCAAATACTGCAAATGGGATTAAATGGGTATTGACTAATGCCAACCTAGTGCTATACAACAAGTTAAAACTAACTGACACCGTAATATACACATACTTGAATGCTGATAGATACCTCTTTACATCTTGTTAATTTTAGTTTGATAAAATTGTATATAATCTTTTGAGTCTTGTTTCATAGAAAATGTTTTTGGTTTTAAAAACAAACATGTAGTCTAATTCTGACAGCTTAAGAAGCTATGTGTATGTAACATTCTTACGGTTGATTTTTGTGATCTCTGTATATATATATTATTTATTTACTGTATTAGCCAAACACAAACTGTTTTGTTTGGTTTTCAGAATTATGGTTTGTCGAGTGAATTCTGGATTTCTAGAGGTCAAAACATTAACTGGAAAACTGCTTGTCAGTAAAACTCGCAACTGCTGGAATTTTGCTTATATAATTGCTTTCATATTAAAGAATTGAGACCTGTCGGGTCGAGTTGACACGGCTTGTACGTGTACAGCTACAGCTGAACCATGTTAAGGCAGGATAGATATATTGTAAATTAAATTTAGCGCAAATAATTGTGATTCGTGTTGTATGTTGATTTGGTTTTACCTGTTTTGAATGATGCGTCAATCGTAAGGTAATTGAATTATTGCTATTTACTTGATTATAATCAATTGTTAATATGTCACGGCCACATGTATGTGTATGTGTATAATATGTCACACATTTCGACATTATTATTAAATAGTTTGTCTGATTTTGTTAGTTGGCTACAGTAACAGCGTGGGCTGCTCCATAGGTCCCGTGAGACTAGGAGCATTCCTACGGTCAGCTAAGCTGGGGCAAGTTTATATAAGTTGCCGAGTCGTCGAGTAGGAGTATCCGCTGATTTACAGATTTTTTCGGAGTTAACCGGACATCTATGATTCAAACTTAATTTCTAACGAGTGTTATCAAAAGATTAGTTTCTCATTCTACGCTCGAAATATCGCGATCTAACAAACATTTAAGAGCTTGTCGTGTAGTATTTTTACATTCAAAACTTCTCGAGTCAAATTTCACTAGAGAATTGATTCGACAACTCGCAAATATTATTAACGTAACTGGCATCACGGGATCGGAGCCTGGCAGATATTCAGCATAGTTCAGCTACTGCAGTCGATGACTCGACATGTTTTACTGCCCTCTGCTCGTTTGCGAGATTTGGTTGTGGAAGGTTTTCCTGAAGTTTACTCTGATCCACACACTTCCATCCACTCACATCACTTCCTTTTCTGCTAAGAAGCAAGGCCAGCAAAACTTAAGCCAGTTTACAGTTTACACTACAAAATTTTCACTAGAATAGACTTGCACCAAACTCAGATTAAAGAACCACAAACAAAACAAAGATTAATGTAGACTTGTAATTATAAAATGAAGCCAGTAAAATTGGTACTGTTGTAGCATAGAAATAAGAATTGCAAAAAACATTGTGCCAGATTACATATATAAGTGCATTATTTTCATATACGGACCGCCTTGTTATGCCCGACTGACCTGACTGTGGGACTCATCAGGGGCTTACAATCAGGTTATTTTAGTGAGTCTGGTTAAAAAAGTTTCACAAAACATAACTAAGTACAAAGCACGAATCGTTTTCTGCCTCCAATCTCCTAGCACCGGGTTCCAGGAAACCTGTACTGGTTTCAGTATCGATAAATCCGGGGGGGGGGGGACAGTAAAGGCTAGCACTAGTCGTCTCGCTTTTGCAAAAGTTGTACAAACAAATGGCAGCTTTTATGATTTTCTCAACTTTTTCTACAGAAGCAATTATCGGCTGGTGAAAGATTCGCCATCGAACCGCCAAAATGCCTATTGCGTTTTCGATGATTCTCCTAGCTCGACTTCTAGTTAAAATGGCTTTCTCATTTAAGGTGGTAGTACCACTACCGTGATTTTCTACGTATTTTTTCCATGGATGAAACAATCTTGACAAAACTTTGGTTAAAGCAAGTTTGGTTGGCAGGCTATCTTTGCGCAAAGTATTTATGTCGGTGAGTGCATAATTGGCTAGCTACCATTCTTTTATTTAAGGTGGTGGTATCCTTTTGTGCAGTGCTTTTGTGGTGTTTCTTTGAAACGCTATAACTTTCGCAATTTCGGGAGTTGGAAAGAGCGTTATACATCGTTTTAAAGCTTATTATCTCTATATCCACTTAAGCTTACGAAACTAGCAAAATTAGCAAAAAATTTGCTAAAATTCTCCAATATATATACTGACATCTGTTAGGTTGAATATCGACCGAAAATTTTTGAACATCGATTTCTCAAAACTGAAGAATCGGCCAAAAGTTCCTTTTTGTGCCATTATATGAAGGACATATGGGCCGAGGGTCTTTTTTTGGATTTGGCTCAGCAGATCTTAACGGTCGAGAGAATCGGCCAAATGCACGGTAACACAAAATTTCGCAACTTCACATTGAGTTTTCTTGCTACTCGAAATGTTTTAGCCCAAACCAAAGAAACGCCCCTCCGCAGAAGTGCTAATTTCGATTCTGGAAAAATTTCCGGAATCCGTCGAGTAGTTTTTGAGAAATCGATGTTCGAAACAAAATAGTCGCAGTTTTGCCAAAATGGTTTTTCGGCCAAATCTCTAGCTTAAAACAAAAACGTCCGCCTAATAGGCATTCATAAAATGTGCATTTGGACGTTGTATCGATTGAGTATAAATAAGCCAACGTTGTCCTTAACATGTGGCAGTAATTTTGAAAAAACTTATTTCCTCAAAAATGGCCATTTTTTGACCCTCAAAACAATTTTTTGCTTATACTGACTTAACAACTTGAGATAGGTCAAAGCTTATAAAAGCAAAAATATTCATTTTCGTGTCCCCTTTCCAGCCATAACAACCAATCCCGTGTCTTGTCTGACTAGTGGGAGCCTAAGGCCAAAAACTAATGCTTTCACATCTTTTGTCCTAAAAATACGAGACTGGTCCCAGAATGTTAACGAGCACGGAAATAGGTTATTTAGTAAGTTTTAGCCATTTACGTAAAGGGGTAAAGCAGTCAAAAATGAGTCAAAAATACCCGAAAGGAAACCAGCACCTTAAGCCTTATATATTGTATTTGAATCTACCATATGAAAGAGCAAAAAAAGCGCTTTAAAATGATATGCATATCTCTTTTGTACATTGTTTTAATCAAAAATTACAGATGATTTTACATATGGCTGATTTACGTTGACCGTTTGAGCAAACAATGTAGTGTAATGAGCATAGTTTCACCAGGGGACATAGGTGTACCACCTGTGTAGAAAGTCCACATCTGGCTCGAGGGGTCTAAAAATCGGAAATTTTGAAAAAAACTGTACCCAAACTGTACCCAATTTTTTTCAGCTAAAAATTGCCCTTTTTGACCTAAAATCTACTTCGACATAAATCTACTCAAAAATTACTCGTATTGCATTTTACAACCTATTTTTTAGCTGTTTTAACTATTTCCAGCCAATTTTTTTAGAAAATTTATGAAAAATTCTATCAATTTTTGAAAAAATTTGCAATTTTTTCTCTTGTTTGGACCCCGTTTTTGGGGGGTGGGGGGGTCTGAGCTTGGCTTGGGTGGGGGAGTAGTCGAGGTCGGGCATGCGCATCGCTCCCTTAGGGGGGGCCATCATATCATCCCTCCCCAAAATTTTCGACCAAATGCCCCCCCCCGATTTTTTTACTTCCCATCCCCCAACTTTTGGCTACCCCCCCCCCCGAACCCCCCCCCCCCCCGGCCCCCCATTGATTTTTGGACCCAAAAAGTTAGCTAAATTTGGTCGAAAAATGGTCATTTTTTGAAACATTTTTCTAGGCCTAAAATCGCTTTAAAACGGTGCAAAAACGCCTAAAACTAACAAGCCTTATTTTGATGAAAACAGGGCTAGATTACAGAAAATTTTGCATTTTTTGACCATTTTTCGAAATTTCTGAGGTCCGAATTCTGGGGGGGGGTACCCCCCATCACATTTCGGAGGTCGGCCAAGATTTACCCCCCTCCAGACCCAAAGTTCCAGGGAAACTATGGGTATGGCATGGGGCATAGGTGTACCACCTATGGGTTGGGTTGGGGGGGGGGGGAGCAAAAGTCCAAATCTGGCTTTGGGGGGGTCTCAAAAATCGGAAATTTTCAAAAAACTACCCAAACTGCACCCACGTTTTTTTCAGCTAAAAATGGCCCTTTTTGGACACCAAATTGACTTTTTTCGAAATAAATCTAATAAAAAACCACTCGTATTGCGTTTTAAATCAATAAATCCTATTTTTTTAGCGTTTTTGACTGTTTCTAGACAATTTTTAGAAAATTTTTGAAAAATTGCAAAAATTTAGCATGTTTTCTCTTGTTTGGACCCCGTTTTTGGGGGGCGGGGGGTCTGAGCTTGGCTTGGGTGGGGGAGTAGTCGAGGCCGGGTATGGGGCATAGGTGTACCACCTGTTTGGGTTGGGGGGAGGAGTAAATGTCCAAATCTGGCTTGGGAGGGTCTCAAAAATCGGAAATTTTCAAAAAAAAACTGTACCCAAATTTTTTTCAGCTAAAAATGGCCCTTTTTGGACATAAGATCGACTTTTTTTCGACATAAATCTAATAAAAAAAACCCACTCGTATTGCGTTTTAAAACCTATTTTTTTAGCGTTTTTGACTGTTTCTAGACAATTTTTTAGAAAATTTTTGAAAAATTGCAAAAATTTAGCATTTTTGCTCTTGTTTGGACCCCGTTTTCGGGGGGGGGGGCGGGAGGTCTGAGCTTGGCGTGGGGGGGGGAGTAGTCGAGGCCGGGAAAGGGGGATAGGTGTACCACCTGGTTGGGGTGGGGGGGAGTAAAAGTCCAAATCGGGCTTGGGGAGTCTCAAAAATCGGAAATTTTCAAAAACTGTACCCAAACTGTACCCAAATTTTTTTCAGCTAAAAATGGCACTTTTTGGACTTAAAATCGACTTTTTTCGACATAAATCTAATAAAAAACCATTCGTATTGCGTTTTAAAACCTATTTTTTAGCGTTTTTGACTGTTTCTAGACAATCTTTTAGAAACTTTTTGAAAAATTGCAAACATTTTTGCAAAAATTTAGCATTTTCTCTTGTTTGCATAGTTTCCCTGGAACTTTGGGTCTGGGGGGGGGTAAATCTTGGCCGACCTCCGAAATGTGATGGGGGTACCCCCCCAACCCCCCCCCCCCCAGAATTCGGACCTCAGAAATTTCGAAAAATGGCCAAAAATGCAAAATTTTCAGTAATTTAGCCCTTTTTTCATCAAAATAAGGCTTGTTCTTAACGTTTTAGGCGTTTTTGCACCGTTTTAAAGCGATTTTAGGCCAAATTTTTAGAAAAATTTTTCAAAAAATTATCATTTTTCGACCAAATTTAGCTAACTTTTTGGGTCCAAAAAACGTTGGGGGGTTCGGGGGGGTAGCCAAAAGTTGGGGGTGGGTAAGTAAAAAACCTGGGGGGGGAAATTTGGTCCAAAATGTTGGGGGGATACCCCCCTCCACTAGCGTAGCCAGAAAAAATTTTCGGGGGGGAATGCAAAATTTGTTGGGGGGGTCTGGGGGGGGGGGCGGAGCCCCCCAGCAGCTGAGAAATTTTTCTATTTCGTGACCTTCGTGGAATTTTTACAGAGCATTCGTTGAAATTACCATAATATTTAAGGCATTTAAAAGGGTTATTTTGGATGCTCTTCAAGATATGCTATTAAAATCCTATATAGCTCACACCGGTAAGCCCACACTGGAGGTGGGTTTTCCCCGCATATTAAAATGGGGTTTTTCTACGCTTGACTATACGTAAAGTGTGTAAACGTCTGTATATATTTGCACTTGCAGGGGTTAAGCTTCATGTGTTAGCATGGTGGCGGCTCGAAGGAGTCGTCAGTTAGTAGCCTTCATAGTTGGAATTGCTGTGGTGGGCGGGGCTTTGTATACGTTTGGCTTCTCACTGAATGATACTGTTAGACTTGGATTGAACAGTTCTCCAGTCAAAAAATCTGTTCATTGGACTTCACATGTTAAAAAGGAGGAGGGTAGCGAGGAACTGTTATCCGATGACCTTTATGCTGTAGATGCGAAAACTGAAATAAGACCAAGCAGCTCTGTCTCAGGTAAGTAAGCGTAAAATATGTACATATATATATATATATATATATACATATATACGTCTATAAATCGGTATTTATGTATGTATTACGTATAATATATTGAAGTCCGTGGGGTTAGAATATAGTATATAACATAATACGAATTTTATATGCATTTCTTGACTCACCACGCGGCTGCCCAACACCTTGTTCTGCGTCCGCTCACAACAATGTATATACGTATGCCGTATGTATGTATGTACTCATGTAACTTACTACATCTGGCATGACAATGCCAATCCTGTAGATTGTAAGCGGCAAGATCACATCATTGTTAGTTAGGGTTGGTTTTTTCCGGAAAAAATTGCCGGAAAAAACCTTTTTCTGGTTTTTTTCCATTTTCCCCCTTTTTTCCGGTCACTCCAAAATTACACAATGTGCTAAAAGTTGCGTTATTTCATGTTTTTGCATACGCAGTCGCAGAAGCAGTTTTCACGATATTTAGTAGCCCCAAGCGCTTAGAAAGGTTCCAGTATTGATTATATATAGGAATCAAATATTTTCAGCGGGTGACGCTGTAATGCAAAGGACAGGTGACTTCTGTATATATACCTTGGCTGCTCTACTATACCTAGTTTGTGGTTTTCGTAGGTAACGCGCTTCGTAAAGTAATATATATTTTAACAGTTTTGGTTGAACACTCCATGGTTAGGTATGGAATTATTAACTCTACCTGAGTTACGCAATCATTTTCACATTCCAAGGGAAAATGTGTAATTCCAAAATTATCTCAAATTCCTGAATATCGTATTCTTACCTCATTAAACACTGTTTTTGATAGTTTCTTAATGTTCTAAGGTCACAAATTAACTTTCAGAACATGTCCCGAATATTTTTCCATTTTTTCCGATGCGTCGAAAAAACCCAAATACAATTTCGTAAGATTTAACATACCCTCACCTACTATGACCCATGGAAAAGTTTGTAAATAGCGTGAAATTGCTGGAAAAGCTTATAAAACATGATACCTCATTGCAAAAATCGTCAAAATAACGTTTGGAATATTTTTCCATTTTTTCCACCCCATCGGAAAAAATGAAAAAAACTGAAAAAACCTTTTTTCCAGTCCTTTTTTCCGCGCCCATCCCTACTGTTAGTAGACAAACATTTATTCGTATATATATACGTGTAATATAAGATGAGGCCGACCCCCCCCCCCTTCCACGGATGTAGTCATCATTTTGAGGTGACACTCCAGGCTCTACGGCGAAGAATCCGGAGCTGAGCACCGGACCTCATGTCCTGTGACTAGGCGGAGATGTCTCCAAGGTTAAACCTTTATGTACCTTTTAACCTTCCGCTAAAATTTGGCACGTAGTCCACGAGAACGCTATAAAATGCTTTATTAAACGAGGCTAATCTTGCTTCATTCAATCAAGTGCTCTCAGCCTGGTGGCCAACAAATGCGTCCGGAGCATTGTGAAAGGTTCTTTTTAAGGTGCTGGTATCCTTTTGTGCAGTGCTTTTGTAGTGATTTTTTTGAAACGCTATAACTTTCGCAATTTTGGGAGTTGCAAAGAGCTTTATACATCGTTTTAAAGCTTATTATCTGTACATTCACATGAGCTTACAGAACTGGCAAAATTAGCAAAAAATAGCAGAAATTTTCTGACACTGACATCTAACAGGATGAATAATATTATATCGATACACGATATTATATCGACCAAAAGTTTTTGAACATCGATTTCTCAAAACTGAAGAATCGGCCAAAAATTCTTTTTGTGCCACGATATGAAGGACATATGGGCCGAGGGACGTTCTTCTGGATTTGGCTCAGCAGGTCTTAACGGTCGAGAAAATCGGCCAAATGCACAGTAACATGAAATTTCGCAACTTCGCATTGAGTTTTCTTGCTACTGGATAAGTTTTAGCCCAAACCAAGAAAAACGTCCCTCCGCAGAAGGACGAATTTCGATTCTGCCGAAAATCTCCGGAATCCGTCGAGTAGTTTTTGAAAAATCGATGTTCGAAACAAAATATAGTCGGGGGGGGGGGGGAACATGACGGAAAAGAAGGGGAAAAACATGGTCGCCTACTCCCCAACCATAGCAGTTGCAGCTGCCTAGTATAGCCCATTAGAAAGAGCAAGTCTAGAAGTATACCCTACAGTACCAGATTGGTTTCTAAGTTTGATTCTGTAAGTACAGTACTTGACCAAATTTGACCTCCCAAAATTGGCCAAAATGTTAAGGATTTTCGAAAGTTTGCAAGTATATATCTAACCAGCCATCCAACTTTGGCTACTATAAATTTGCATGCGGGCATAATTCGACTTGCTCTATCACATGGCAATAGTGATTTTTCCCTACGTGCACCCAGTAAAAAATTTGACCATGTTTTTCCCCCACATAGGGTCCACTACAGCGGGGAAAAACATGTTGACCAAATTTTCAAATTTTTGCGTATGCTTCAGGAAGGCGTAACTAATGCTTCTATAGGAAAGAGAATGCTTTAAAACCGCTAAAAAACTCAAAATATGCCAACTTTGAGCATTTTTGAAGCTTCTAGCTCGAAAATTTGATTTGCAGCATCAACATGCCAGGTTTCGTAAGTTTCTATGGTAAAAATGAAAATTTTGAAAAAACTTAAAAAATGATGGGATATTGCAATTTTTAACACAACTAACTTATTTCTAGCGATATTCTGCATATTATGGCCAGTTCCCAGCAGGTTTCATGCCCAAACAGGTTAGGTACGGCGGATTTGGCGTTTTGACCAAAAAATCGGGTTTTAAGCTTGTTGTGACGATAGAATGGTGCCTAGGTAGTTTTGCACGCTAAAAACAGCTGAAACAACGCTTTTAAATCACTCTAAATGGTTGCTTGCTAGAAATCCGTGCCATGTTTTTTTCCCCGCACCATGTTTTTTCCCCGATTCGCGGGTAAAAAAACATGGACAAATCCTGTTACTGCCAAAGCTGAGAGAGGTGTAAGAGAAGTTTGAATATACGATTGGATAGGTATTTGCCCACGGTACGTAACGGTATACTCAAACCGATCCAAATCCAAACGAAGAAAAAGTTGGAGGCTTGCTTCCCTATTTATGTTTCCCCCCCCCGACTATAATCGCAGTTTTGCCAAAATGGTTTTTCGGCCAAATCTCTAGCTGAAAGCAATAAAGTCCGGCTAATAGGCATTCATAAAACGTGCATTTGGACGATGTATCGATTGAGTATAACTAAGCCAATTTTGTCCTTAACATGTGGCAGTAATTTTGGAAAAACTGATTTCCTCGAAAATGGCCATTTTTTGACCCTAAAAACAGTTTTTTGCTTATACTGACTTAACCA
The DNA here is from genome assembly GCA_030248195.1 of Trissonchulus latispiculum. Lineage (NCBI taxonomy): Eukaryota > Metazoa > Nematoda > Enoplea > Enoplida > Ironidae > Trissonchulus > Trissonchulus latispiculum. The sequence continues at coordinate 69,946 of JASAND010017982.1, forward strand.
CTGGAGATAGCTCAAAGGTTGTAAGAGCAAGAATGTTCGTTTTTGTACCCTCCTTCAACAACCAATCTGATCTATCTACTATCTACTGAGAGTATGATGCTAAAAACCGAAAATTTCTTATCTTTTCACCTAAAAACTTGGGACTGGTCCCAGAATGTTAAAGAGCACGAAAATAACATATTTGGAAAGTGTCATCTACTTTCATAAAGAATTGAAGCTTATAGGTCCAAATTTACACAAAAGGAAACCACCACCTTAAATGCAGGTTAGGCTTCTCGTTTCTAAAGAAACTTTCTATTTTGATCTGCGTGTCAACGTTACCCGCCGTGTTTCTAACGTTACTTTGGAAATGGGCACCAACATAAGCTATGAAGCTTTGTATTTTTGCCGAAATCCATAGCATTTTTACACTTTCACACAACGTGTGATGCTTGGATGCATCGTATTCGCGGTGTGTCCAACATAGCATCGCAAACGATACTTCATTGGATAGCCCTAGATTGCGCTATAAGTGCTATAACGTGATAAGCGGCGTGCGACAAATTGTTGCTTAAGGAGTTGAAGATGTTTTAGCTTTTGTCGCGTACCTATAGCCTATAAAATGTTGGCTTTGGCTAGGATTGCATTGAATGAAACCCTGCGACGGGAAATCAGGCTCAAGGTTGTGAACACATCAGTCACTGCGACAAGCGACAGCGACACTTGATCAACTATGGGGCCTTGGCCTATGGCATCTTTTGGCCTAAGAATATGGGACTGGTCCTAAAATGTTAAAGAGCACGGAAATAGGTTATTTCGTAAGTTTTAGCCCTTTGCGTAAAGGATTAAAGCTGTAGGAGACAAAAATACCCGAAAGGAAACCAGCACCTTAAACCGAACTTTTTGGAAAATTCCAAAGACTATTTACAATCAACAACATCCATTTATGTATTCATTCATACTTAAGCGCTCAGGAATTCAGTTTCAGCTTCAACGAAGACGAAAAATTTCCGGCAAGTCGGAATAAGTTTTGAAATGTTTGGCTATAAAATTTGTAAGATTCAGCATTTTCTGAGCACGTCAAGATGAATGGGATGGAAGCCCGAAATGTGGGGGTAGTGCCGCGAATGGTGTTCAAAACATCATTTGCGATAGAGGAAAGGAACGTTTATACTATTTTTTACGTATATATGGCCATGTGCAATATGGATTGTATATCATTTATGTACCATTTATTCCATTTCTGTTTCAGATAATGCCAGGACAGATGCAGGCGTTCTGATTAGTCCTGCTGCCGCAACATGTTTTGTCCAAGGTCGTACCAATCCCGTGGATTGTTTGCTTTTAAGGAATTCGAGCTTCGCCGAGTTGTATTTCCCATTCTTCGGTTTCCTAAAAGAGTACTTTGATGTAAGATTTCCAATATATAGCTCTCGATTTGAAATTTGACTGTAAGATCTGCTTCAAAGTATTCAGATTTCCAGAAAAAAATGGACAGAAATAATTTGCGGTATATATTTTAAACAGGTAGATAAGGTAAGGTTCATTCATTTGCATTTTCTACTGTCCTTTCTAACAGTTTGTTTGCCTGAGGCCTAAAAATTTCGGGTCCGAATAGAGTGCATATCTGGGTTTATTTTAGGCAAAGTGGGGGGGGGTGGGGGGGAGACCCCCCACTCCCCACTAGTGGGGGAGGGGAGGTCGAAAAGTGGGGGGGATACAATGGGCCAAAAATTCTAAAAATGCTGTATAAATAGTAGTGATGTGCGCCGGAGCTCCGCTCCGACGGAGCTCCGATTTTCGGTGCTCCGGAGCGGGCTTCTGCTCCGGAGCTCCGTGGCTCCGGGTACCCGGAGCAGCCATTTTAACGCTTTGAAGCCTGTCTGTTGTTCATAAGTTGGGTAACGAAGAATACTTGAAGCGTTTTTATTAGTGATGGGCACCTTATATTTTCTCATATCCGGTTATCCCCTATTCCAAAATAAAAATATTAAAAATATTTTCAAAATTTTGAAATTGTTATCAAAAATTTGCTAATTTTTCATTACTTTGTCTGAAATCTACACGGATATCCGGATATCCAGATAGTTTTCTCATATCGGATATTATCCGGATATCCAGTGCCAATCACTAGTTTTTATGATTTCTTGCTGTAGCCTCGCGAACAGTGCGTAAGAACTGCAATAAAGTTAGTGCTCGTATTATTTTTAATTTTTTCTATTCTCTCAAGACTGCTGCATGATCGTTTTCTGGAGACAATTTGCCAACTTGTCCAGATGATAATACTAAACACTTAAATATAATTCTAAACAATGACTTTTAAGAATTGCTTCTACAAAAGTTTTTAATTAATTGCAATTATTTAATCCATCAAATCAATTATTCCCTTTTCCAATAAAATCTATTCTTCCACTTAAACTTTCAATATCTACATATTATGTTTTGTTTGCTTTCATCTCACCCATGTTTTCTAATTTCTCGTTGTTTAATTTATTTTAAATTTAATTTCTCGTTTTAATTTGATTACATACGTACTAGTTAAACAGTGGATAAAAGCAAATCATTTGATAAATTTCTCTATAATAATTCATTATGGATTTGAAAAATTTAGGTTTTGACGAAATTCTGGTAAAGAATTTTATGGAGTCCTAATCTATAAAAAAAACTTAAACTTAGCAAATCTTGAAAAAGTGAAACATTAGACTAAAACGGTAGTGTAAACTAACAAGGGCTTTTATGCAAACACAACAGAATTAATAATCAAAGATCCATGAATTTTGTGAAAAGTTGGAAAGTCTGAACTCTTGTCAGATCAAAAATACAGGCTAGTAAATAGAGCAAATGTGTGTAGCAAAGAAATCAGATTCTGAACATAAACATGTGAAGCGATAAAAGTAAACAATGAGTAGACGTGCTTTTCATTCTAAAAATAATTTGCTTAGCTTGAATTAAAATTTTTACAATTTTAACCTCCCCAAACAGTCGGAGCTCCGGAGCTCCGGCGCTCCGACAGCCCGCTCCGACCGGAGCTCCGGAGCGGGCAAATTTTTCAGCGCACAACACTAATAAATAGCCTGTTTTCCCACATACACTGCTATAACTATGCTTAAAAGTGCTCAAAAATCAAGTTTTAGCACCAAAAAAGGCTATTTTTGATCAAAAATTTCCGGCCAAGCCGGAAAATTTTTGAAAATTTTGACCAAAAATCCTAAAAATTTGGCAATTTGTGGGCACGGTGCCCGGGGCACCTTAGGGTGAGTGGGGGAAGCCAAAAAAATGGGGGGGGGAGGTGCACGAGTGGGGAGGGAACCAAAAAGTGGGAGGGCGCCCCCCCCCAGTAAAATAAACCCAGCATATTTTCAAAAAATGTTAGTTATAATTTTAGGCGTAGACAGACAAATTCCAAAATATTTTATCCCCGGGGGCGGAGGCCCAAATGCCAGGGCCAATATTCATTTAAGTCTTATCGAATATATATATATATATTTATTTAAATACTGAATGTCATTTCAATAATTACCGCTATTATTTTATCACAATGAGCTAGATCATCATCATTTGGCGTGTTTTGGGACGCTAAACAAATTAGTCAAAATGTCTTTTCAAAATGCCAAGGGTAGTGGTGCAGTTTGTATCAAGGCTCCCACTTCAGTCATTTTATCATTTCATATAGCATGTTCTATAGTAAATCATGACGTAAAATGATATAATTTATTTGGGAAAGTGTAGTATGTAATCTGTGCTTTTTCTAGGTGGAAAAAGTGGGGTGGGGAAGTGAGAGGGGGCCGCCCCCCCACTAATGGGAAGGGAACCCAAAAGTGGGGGGACTCCAAAGTGGTCTAAAATTGGCAAAAATGCAGTAAAAATAGCATGTTTTATTGTACACTGCTATAAACTATGCTTAAAAGTGCTCAAAAATTGAGTTTGAGTACCAAAATAGACGATTTTTGAAAATTTTGACCAAATATCATTAAAATTTGGCATTTTCTGAGCACCTTATATATAGTGAGTGGGGGCAGTGTTTTTTGCTCAAAAAAGTGCGCAATGGCGCCATACATTAACATAGGGTCGAGTTCTGGGGGGGGCTTGTCCCCAAAAAATTTTGAGGGGGCTTGTACCTTGAACAAAAATTTTCAGGGGTGCTTGTACCTCAAGAAAAAATTTGTAAAATTTTTCAAAAAATTAACGCTAATTTTAATAAAATTAGCAATTTTTGTAAAAATTTGCAAAAAATCTTCAATTTTTGGAAGAAATTTCAAAATGTTGCCCAATTTTCTCGAAAAATTAAGCATTTTAGCTAAAAAATTCCGGCGAAGCCGAAAAGTTTTTGAAACTTTACTGTAAGAAAGAACTAAGTTGTTCCGGCTGCTTTTGGTTACCCCTTTGCCATTTTTTCGTTACCTCTTGTCTCCGACGGCGATAGGGCTTGTACCTTGTCCGGGTTGGGGGGGGGGCTTGGACCCCCCAGATGTTAACCCCCACCGTGTTAAGCTATGAATGGCACACTTTTTTATGAAATGAGCAAAAAATTTTGAGCTTGTGCGCACGCGTGCGCACCTTTTCTGCCGACACGGAGAGAAAATTACTAAACATTAATTGCTCAAAGTGCTCAGAAAAAATTGCTCTTGGCTCTCAATT